>JAAEAF010000695.1:234244-345251 GCA_011037195.1 Triatoma infestans
AGAAATGGAAGCCTCAGAACTTACCTTCCAATCTCTTAATATTAATATTCCTAGAAGCAAGAGTAATATCAATAACTTCGTCTTCTAATACTGGTTACAAAAGTGATTTCAGAACCCCTATTTATAACTTCCAACTCTGTATCCATCCAGAAGTCCCTGACCCCACGACACCTAGCATTGATGTCGCTGCTGCCCAAGACAACATGATGTGCATTTGCATCACATCCTATAATTATGTGTTGCTGGTACCCGAAAACTAGACTAAAACTAATTCCTGAGGAGGAGGAGTGGGACAATCATAGGGGAAATAGGCCGAGGTCACCACCAAATCAAGGCATCGGCCACTAACCCCCATAGCTACCTGATCCCTAGAACGGCGTTCTGTCTGAGCAGAACGGCGCCGACGTCTCTACTAACGCCAATACAAACTCTAGGAGTGCCATCGCCATCCGCAACAAACAGTCTGCCATTGACCGCACTCAAACCTCGAACCAATCCTTTATAAGCATAGGGTTCTTGTATATGTGTAAAATATGTATGCAACCTTACAGTAGAGCGGCACAAATTAGCCGTTGCATCTTTGCTATGTTGCAAGTTAACCTGCACCATTTTTACCCTATCAACAACCATAGTGATAAGTCAACTATTGGAAGAAATGGATCTTCCAACATTCCTGGTAGACAACAGGCAGGAAATAAATAAATAAATAAATAATCAAAAATAAAATTATATAAATAAATAAAAATACCTGCCTTACATACCTCTCCTTTTTCCTTTGACCAAGTTTCAGCGACCACCGTAGAGGGACAAGTCCTCCGCGACTCCTCCTGACACGATCTTCTCCAGAAGCAAACGTTCCCTGCATCTGGATATTTTTCTAGATTCCCACCCATTTGTGCATCCACGCTCTAGTCACACGACTAAGGATGTACAAAGGAATTACCCCACCACCGGTGGCCCCTTAAAGTAGTTTTAGTTTTAAACGAATTTAAAATTAAATAAAAGCTTATATTATATAATATTAAAAATTCATCACCAGAACTCTCCACCTTTCACGGAGCCTCACAATTTGGGACGCTTTGAAGAAGCGTCACAGCTACCCCAGAAATATAGCGCCCAGGGATTGTGGGCCAAGGCCCACAATACCCGGGAACTCACCCATGCGTACTTTACGCTATCCGATTGACCAGAGTTGGTTAGGCTCTGGCCGCCTGTTTAGCGGAGACCGGAACCAAAGTGGTGTGTTGGACTGCAATGCACCTGAGGGAACTTGCCTCCAGCGAGAACCTCCGCCCTCAACCACCAGGACTTCCTTCCCCCACGTCACAGGTATCCATACACGGCAAACATGTGGGTGGCACAAGCGCGAAAGAATGTTATTGTGTAAGTGTACGATGTTAAGGAGTTTAGATTAAGTGGTGCAGCATGACCCTCCGCAGAGGCCCCGCAGCTAAAGAATTCGCTGCAAGATATCAGGCCGCACATAAATCATGGCGACCCGAACAGAGGGTAGAAAAGTTCCCACCACTCACACTCCAGGCGGGGTGCCGCTGCATGTAATGTAACAATATTTCTTACTAATAAAATGGTGAATTTAATTTTGTTGACACTATTCATGGTGTCTGCAGGAGAAGCTGAAGAAGGCGAAACATACAATATTCTTTCACAAATTAAAGGTATGTATAACTTTGTTTATACTAACATAACTTTTGTTTCCTTTTAATTTTTATTTAGAAAAATGATTAATAATATTAAAATTGTTCAAAACCGTGAATTTGCTAGAAACCCCGAAATCTAATGTTTTCCCGGATTATTTCGGAATAGTGGGGCCAATTTTTTTTATTTAATCTTAATTTTTCGATTATATGTTATATTTATGAAAACTTTTTCAATGAGATGTTTGTACGGCAAAACTTTTTTATAATAAAGGTAACTTTATTATTTTGACAGTAATAGGTAGCGACGATTGCAGTGGTGAAAATAATTTTGTTGGTCAATTAACCGCAGATAGATTACTGGAAATGCCAGTAATTATCGCTCAGGAAGATGGTACAGGGTCTGGAGGAAGTCCAATCACCGGGACTACATCACATCAACAAATACAACCCATGAAGGTTAGTTATTTGTATTTTTATGAGTTCTTTTTATTATTATTAAGATTATTATTTTATTATCTAGTCCAGAATGCTGAAATTATTCGAAAAATTATGCAAAACTCTGTCTTATTTCCTTAAAAGCGTATTCATTTCAAAGTGTAATTCATTAACGTTAAAACATAAGACTTAACTCTCCAATAGATTCCTCCCCTAAGTCAGAATTATAGTCAGTATAAGAGATGAATTGTGTTATGTAATTAAGATAAAAACGAACCAGTAGAATTGCAGTTTAAAGTTAAATTTTATGTATGTTGGAAAAATTACAACAAAAACATATAAGAGGTGTCTTTATTGACCGAATTTCACGTCAGGTTTCAATCTACTCTCTGCACTGAATGTAAACAACAACAAACTTTAGTTGTTGTTAGATTAAGTTTTGTTTCTCGTGACTGAACTTCTTAATATTCAATGTTGTTTTTATTGAATTTGTGGTTGAGTCTGCAATACTGGATAACATCTATGATTTTATCCGTCTTAGCATACTTCATTTTTAGGTTCTGACCGATTTCGAATTTTCATCCATCTTCAGAATAAGGTTTAAAATCGATTCGTGTAGAGAGAAATCTTTGATTTATTCACAGCATCTAAATGGTTTCTTCTAACAAAATCCCGAAATCTCGTTTTCAGTACTTTGGCTTAACTCTTCCCTCATTTAAGTAGCGTCACTTGCGAATACTGTTGCACACCCAGTCTTTCCTCTGCTTCATCTCTCTATCTTATTGCTCTCTTCCTTTTAGCCTGGTTACTTCCACTTCTCGCCAATCTCAACTTGATTTTTCTCAAAATTTTATTTACTTTAATCATCTTGAATTGTGTCATTCCAAGTTGTCTATTAATTTGCTGTGTAAGAATCCATGACATACATGCAAAATAATAGGACTAACACAATTTGTCATCACTTTAGCCTTTAATTCATTTAAGAAGATTTCTTTACACATTCACAAGGTGACCAGAATTTTTTCCAGAATTCTCTTGCTAAAGAACATAAAATCAGTAAATTCATTCTTTAAGTATTCTGTTTAAGCCATTAATATTGGTGATAATGGATATCCTTGCTTTACTCTTCTTGAAGTTCCTTTCCCTTCTCCCTAATTTTATAAACCCTTCGTTATCTTCATAAAAACGCTTGATTAATTCTATATACAACGTATCTATACTACTAACCTTTAAGACTTTCCAAATACAATGATGTGCTAAACAATCAAATACCTTCTTGAAACCCACAAAACCATCGAAAACAAAGAAACTGTATTCCACAGCTTTTTCAGTATTCTGACTATGGGCTTGTAGATGATCTGTCGTTCAACTAGCAGGCCTAAAGCCAACCTGATCTGTAGAATGATCGTCATAGATTTTTGTAATATTCATACTTTTTATTATAATAGCAAAAAGTTTTTAAATTTCGGATTTCAGTTTTGTTAGTCTAATTTTTAAATGCCATGTTTTCATTCCAATGGTATATTTTTGGATTCTAATAACTTGTTAAAAGGTATTTTAAAGGATTTACCAGTACAGTAAGCATCTCATTTCTTAAATCAAAATTGATGAACTGTTATGTAATTACTTACAGAAGAATGATATAAGAGAATAAAGAATTACTGGCAATAGCTTAATTATGAAAATCAATCATTTGAGATATACCATACTTGTAAGCATTACTCTCTTCTATATGAGTGATTTAACATAGTCGATTTAAACTTTAAAAACTGAGATCATATAGGCAGATTCTTACTTATCTTAGCCTTTTAACCACATCTTCAGAGATATTGGCATATCTCTGACTAAAATTCCTAAACTAACTGATGTCCCCCAAACTTCTTAGATTACATCCAGGCCCTGGAAGTAATTGTTGAACATTTGCTTATACTTGAGAAATCTTATCTTTATCAATGTTTTGTAATACAATTACGATTACAAGTTTACATCAGAAACTTACAAGTTAGCTCACTTAATTTCTTTTCTACTGCTCGTGATGTAACTACGCCGTAATGTTCACCATAAGCAGAAAAGCATGTATATCTTTTAAAAAAATGTTTGCATAATTTTTACCGCTTAACTTCCTATAACCTTTTTCTTCCTTTTTTTTTCTACTTCTTCTTTCAATCATGTAATCAGTATGATAAGTGTTTACTCACATTGTTTAGTGTTATATGGTAGGGTGTTTACTAGGTGATGGTGACCAGTGGCTCAGGTGTAATACGGCAAGATTCTAGTAATAATCAAGATACGTCACAACTACGACAGTCTGGTATAAGATGTATAACAACTTCTACAAGAACATCCACAATTCATATTGGCCGTACTACAACTAAATCACTTCAACCAATTATTGCCAGTACAACTAAATCAGAAGATGATATGAGAAATGCAGTAACCAAATGTGCTACCATCTATTTTAGAGATCAAGCAAACACATCAGGTTCTAGTCAAGCACAATTGCATAAAATGGATTTCTTACCACGTACGAATGGCCAAACAACAACGGAAACTACGATCAGAAGAAGGAATTTCTCCACACAGTTGATTTCCCGGCCCAGACCGCCAAGGATTAGAAATTTCCCTGCTGTAAAACACTGTAGAAATGATCTGTCTTCACCAGTGCCTGATTAATATCAGATTTTTTATTTTTATTTTATACAAGTATATTAACAAGAGAAGCAGATAATTAGTTTATTCGCTAAAAATAAGAATGTGAAAAAATATTTTCATGATTTACTTTTAAATATTTTTGTTTATTCGTAACCATTATAAATAACCACAAAACCAAATTTAGATAAAATTTTCTTGCTATCCATTGCTGTTTGACATTATCTTAGCCAAGAAAAAAAAAAATTCTTGATTAGTTTTTTATTTAAATTAATTTTTATTTTACCAAAATCTTGGCCTTGTTTATAAAGTTTTTACATTTTAATAATCAATTAGGTACCCATAACCGATTTTACTTAACCATTCACTACCTGTCGTGTTATGCAATCTATATCTCTTATCTAGTTTGTACATTTAGGCATTATTAGGAGCCAAATCAACAAATTAAATATTTGTAATGTCGGGTAAAATGTTAAAAAAAATTGTAAACAATTTTATATTTTTTTTCAGTTTTTAATTGTCCACAGAATTGACATTGTTTTATATAAATCATGTACTGCATGATAAGAATGCAAGAATTTTATGTATTTTCAGTTTTGGCCTGGTAAATTGAAAAAAAAAAAGAAAAAAGTTTTGGGCAAACTTGCATTTCTTAGCAAATTAATTCGTAAATCTGACATGACACGACACTGCCATTATGAACTCATTTATCAACCAATGCTAGAAATATAAATAATGTTTGAATGTTTACACCGTAAATTCTTGTGTGGAAAAATAAATTCAAACGATATCAGTCATATGACAGTTGCAACATGCGTTTTCACGTTTTTTAAATTCTGCCTCCCACACCTTATTCCCCTCCTTTGAGAAAATGTTCGCTTTTTACCAAATAGGTGCCTCCCAAAAAAGTATTCTACGTTAAAAAAATTACTTCACCTCTTAATCAGGATGGCAGTGAAAATGGCTACAAATCACAAGGTATAGCTTCTTTTTTCCTGTTTTATATACAAATTAATCCATTTTTGTAAATCTAGTTTTCATCTTAGAGAATACATAAAAATTATAACTATTTTTTACACGAGAAAACAAATCAGTATAATTTGTAATTGTAAATACTTAGCTAATAAATAAATGTTGCCATTTCAGTCCAAATTGTAAACATGAATAATTTACCTTTTTTTTAAATAAGAGAAAGTAAAAAAAGAGTTATATAAATTTATGTTGGTTTTTGGCATCATTCTTACAAAAATTAGTTTCACTTTTCTTTCTTTTTTTAAAATAATAGATGTTACCAAAATTTTTTTTATGTAAACAAAGTTGTATAAAATAAATACTTATTTTGCATTATTGGAGGTGTGCTTTTTGCTCTTTTAGTAACGCTGGGCATACATAAATTAGTTAATAAAGCAGACAACAAAAGATAATAATTTACACTATAACCTTGTTTTGTTTATTGGACTTAAGCGGCCTCTACACGGTCAATAATATTGTCAATATCAGTATTGACAATATAACCATCAATACTCTTGCTAATCACAATACTTCATTACCTTACACGATCAATATTATTGTCAATTTTTTCACCTTACATGGTCAATATTATTGTCAATACTCTGAAGTATTGTCAATATTATTGACCGTGTAGAGGCCACTTTAGATTTCACTTTATTAAACAAGATTACACAATAGATCAGAATAACATAGCAGGTTACAGTTTAATGATAGGTTGTAAATTATAATATGTATTTTATACTTTAGCAGTTCTGGAAAACAAGCGGTTCATTATTTTCAATCAATTTGTATATATGGCATTAAGATCAGCAATATTGTTTTAAAATTGATAGATGTGCTGTTTCTATTGATGTAGATCATTTCTAAAAATTTTCTTTTTTTTGAATTCTTTTCTCTGGCCACTATTGCAGTTTTACTTAAGTCAAAAGTGAGTCCATTTTTGTAGTGTGTTGATAGAGATCTGTGTTGTCATTTTACTTTTAATACATACATTATCTTAATGCCATATATTTAAATTTATTGAAATAATGACACCGCTTATTTTCCATCACTCCCAAAGTATGAAATACACATAACCTATCATTAAACTGTAACCTGCTATGTTGTTGCTTAACTAGTTGTGAAATCTTGAAAAATGACCTGGCTCCCAGGTCAAAAGCTCGATATTGTTTAATAGTGTTCCATTATAGATTATGGATTTTTGTCATTTATTTTAACCATCATATTTTGATTATGGTTTACTTAGTTCATAGCAATGATCTGCATCTTTCCCAAAACCCAATATTTTGATTTCTATAAAACAATAAAGGGGAAAACTCAAGAGTAAACTGATTGTAAGAATTGCATTATGCCTAAATTGAGAAATTCGCAATGTCATGTTTAAAAGTGTAACAACACTTTTATAAAAAATATAGCCCTCATTATTTATTATGACAGGTAAACTAGGTAATAGGATTATATATTGGCATTCAATATAATTAAAATTAAGTATAGAGTTCTAAATATTCTCAGTTTTTGTAAATAAATGGCTTGATTATACATTCCCTTCCTCTCCCAAGTTAAATGGTTTGAAACCCTTACGATTCATTCTTATTGCAATTAATACGAAATACTACAGGCAACTTGGATTTTTTCCTTTAAGTTTAATTGGACTGAAATAAATATAGTGGCAATCGGATGTAAACATATATAACCATAGCAGGTACTACATTGAATATGATTATATTGAAATCCAGAAGCCTTGATCAAATTCCAATAGCACTGAAATCTAACATCACAAATTCCTAGAAACCCTTAAATGTTTCGAATGAAAGTGTATAGTTTGTATCTGTGCAGTTAACGTTCCAAGTTTAAAAATATTGCAGCAGTTTTCGAAAAAAAATCAAAAACCAATTCTGTGAAATCTACATCCGGTTAACCGATTTTATTCAAATTGGGAATTCTTCAGCCCCGCTAAAAAATGCTTTCTTGGAAAAATGCTTCAAATGAAAATGATAGGCGTTTATGTGTGTAAAGAAAAACTGAAAAATCGATGGATTTTGACTAAAACCTTACGGTTCAATGCCTAAATTTATTTTGTCAGTGATACCGAACAAAAAGTTTGCCTTTGCTATTAAGTAAAAGATTATAATTAATTAAGACTTCGAGTTTTGAAATAACAAATTGAAATATAATGTCAATGTAAATTGAGTGAGGTTAAAAAATTGAGAAACATTTTGGAGAGGGCAATAATTGAATTGACACATAATAAATACTGAGTTTATGGATACAAAAAAGGAAAAAGTAATTAGATTTTAATCATTACTACATTAATATAGAATTAGGTGAGTATTGAGAGTTAAAAATGGGCATCAGTTCCTTGATTCAATAGGTAATACAGATATAATAAATGCAAACCTATCATTGTTATAAACTATTTTCTAAAACTTTCGCTAAGTTGACAGGTAAGGCGATTTCTTTATCAAATGAACTGATTCGTTAAAACCCATTGCGCACGCCCAATTACAATCCCTACCCAAGATATCTAAATATGATCATAACCCCAGCACAGCAACTCCAGTCATAGGGGAAGTACAGAGCTGAAGCAAAGACGAGTGAAAATATCATTTAGGAAGGTATTTTTCCGTTTTTGATTATCACGAAAATTGAATGTAACGTTACGATTTTTTTTTTTTTTTAACCATACCTTCATTTCCCTCCTGCAAGGCAAAATGCCTTGCAAAACTGAATCATTCCTATATATTTCCTAATTACTTCTTGTGTATGTTTTGTGTGCGTTTCTGTGTGTATCCCTTAGCAGTTATCATAAGTTAATCAATAGGCTGACCTTCTGCTGATCGTGTGACTCATGTTAAAATATCACTTAGCTAGTCATGTCTTCTTTAAATCTTGCAATGTGGAATCCTCCAACACTCTTGGAACAACTTCTGGAAGAAATAAACTTTCAAAGAACAAAAGAAATGCGGCAGTTAATGAAAGATGGTATGTTATTAACCTTTTCAAAGTTAGTATAAATGAAATAAATTTAACATTTCAAGCCAAAATGTCACTGAATTTTGATTTTTAATATTTTTATTGCTTTAGCAATAGAATACGCAAATATATTTTTCAAATTTCTATTATTTTTATTTATAGATTCCGGTTTTGTAATGCTTCAAGGGTCTTCCTATTGGACTGATCTATTTGTTCGTCATTTTCTTTTCCAAGCTGATCATTGTATCGATGGAGATGATATGCTCTTTTTTGTTCGAAAAAAACATATTAAAGGAACACCTAAATATCTGCCCAAGTTTGAAGTAACCTCTTTTTTCATAATAATTGCCTTTTTTTTATTTGATAAGGGAATCTTCTTTTGAAATTATTTTTATTCACAAAATTTTGTTCTAGACTGAAGTGGCAGTTTACCGTAAGGACAGTAAAAAACTGCCAATAGGAGATCCTGAATTAGATTGGGAAGAAACTGTTTATTTAAATTTAATAATACATCAATTTGAGTATATTTTAACGTTAGCAATTTGTACGCGGACTTCTCCTAAACAGTTGCAAATACTTCGCAGGATATCCCAGGTTTATTCCTTATTACTCCTTTTAGGGATATTTCAGTATTTTTCTTCTTATGTTTCGAAATGTTTCTATGTGTTTGTTTTTTCCTGTTTTCTTATTTTAGAAAGTGTATGCCTCACCATCTCGAAGAAGAATGGATACCAAAGGCGAAGTAGAAGAAATTACTTATCCATACATATGTTTCATGGTTGATAATTTCAACGAGGTATTATATGCTTATGTGTAGTTATGAATTAGTGTTGAATTCAGTTTTTATGAGGGGAGTAAATGTCAAATCAAAGATTCTTACCAACTTGATACTGCGCTTGGATATCAATGATAAAAGTACTTTGAATAGATGCGTGAATAGTGGTTAGAATAGCTAATTGCTCTGTGTTCTGAAAATTTGATAGAATTTCCTTGTTTGTCTAGAATAATACATTATTTACACTCGTCTATTAAAAATCACGAATATGCACGTATAAGGGAGTAATTTAAGTGGTTATTGTGTTGAACTTGAGTTAGCTTGTGTATATTAAATACAGTTTATTTAGGGCCAGTATGTGTAATGTAGCATTCAGATTCCGCCAACTGATTTTGTTTTAATGACGAAATTGAAAATTACAGTTATAATTTTATATTTCGTATGTGTTATTACGTTCTATTACTGGGAGGTGAGGTTGTTCGCGTCCGAGATTGTAGTCATGTGCCCCTATATCCAACTAAACGAACATCAGTCAACTGCCTCTTCATACTGGGCCGCGCGACATGGAATGGCTAAATAGCCGAAGTCATGTCACAGGAAAAAAACTTTCTTTTACTCTCAGTAAGTAGAAGTATTGTAATCGTGTCAGATTTTCCATATAGAGTATTCTCCAGACATAACATTTTGAGGTCCCCTGAGTCCGAAAAAGTGGTTTATAGAACATGGTCTGTATGTATGTGATAGCAGAAAGTTCATGCTATTTGGGGATCCGACAGGAACTTACCTGTCAAAATTCCTCAAACAGAAGTACCAATTTACTAATAGACTTTTCAGTTTTCTGCGATTGTCTTGAAAACGGCTCAAACAATTTTCTTTAAACTTGTAATATCAACTAAACATGTAAAGAGCTACAAGTTTTATTTGTACCATTCCTCTAAGAAAATTTATTTAAGGTAGGTTTGCGTTGAGGGCTGGGGCCATGTTTTCCTCTAAAGTGCTATGCTATTTTATTTTATTATAGACTTCCATCCTTAAAAATATTTATCTGAATTAAATATGTGACAAAATTCTGTACTTAAGAATGTGCGAATCGATTGAGCGGAAGTGCATTTTTATTAAACAGTTTTTGCGATTTTCTCTGAATAAACACTGACAGATTTCATTAAATTTGACACACTGACTATGCATACAGAAAACTATCACTTTTGTTGGAAACTATTTTTAGAGAAAGTTTGTTTACATACGTTTTGGGGGAGGGAGAGGTTATGTTTTCCTCAAAAAAGTAATTTTATTAATTGTTACGATTGGTTGCGCAGAGCTGGAAAGCATCAGAGATATTTTCCGGGATAGCCTGCTTCTTTTTGTTGTCATCGACCGGTTTCGGGAGTTCGCACATCATCAGGATTTTTTGTCAATAACAGTGTGATAACATAGACTTGCACAGACCAAATCTAGTTGATACACTCAACTAACTACACTGATTCAGTTATCTCTGATAATTTTATTAAGTTTAGATTCTCATTGATTTAAAACTGAAGATAAACATTAGTAAAAATTATAAGTTTGAAGAAAATTTGTCTTTTATAATTCTGAAAATGCGGCAAGAGAAATCTGCGAGTGTTTCACATCACACTTTTTTCCATTAGTTTCTCAAAAACGATCCAGTGTGTTAGCTTTAATTTGTTAAAATCACGTTTGTTGAATACATTTTACCGGGAAGGTTTCTGCGAGCAGATTGTGACATTAGGTCACACGGTAATACTTCCAGCTTGAGAAAAATTTGTTAGTTAGAAAAATGAAAAATGCTTATTCAACATTAACAGTTTGATAATATTGCAAAACAAAATGGCCTATGAACGATTGTGGTGAAAAAGCTTTATGAATTATGAAAGAGAATAGTGTTGGAATTATCTAACCACTGCAAATATATTTATGTAACTAAAGAGTGTTGATTAGGCCGCTAATTGTATTTTATTTTTCATTCATTTATTTTGCTTGTCATATATACATTGATTATTCTATAATCAGTGAATATAAATTGTCTAAAAGATCAAGATTGTAGGTAATGTCTGAGATGCTTGTACGTGATGGTGAACTTGTATGTGTGGAATTGATGGCCTCTGATCGCGAAGGAAAACTGCAGGGTGTACTATTTTCTGGATCAATACGCTATGATGCACTCAAACATGTGTACGATGCAAGGGTGGGTAAGCAGAAGGAAAAAGAAATAATCTTTTAGTTATATTGCAGTGAATATAGGATGTCATTTTGATGATTATTATGTTATTTTCTTGATTAAATACAGGCAAGTTTAAGCAGCAAAATGGCACACAGAATGTCGTTTGGATTATTGTCGAATACAACTCAAAGAGTAGAATTCGTCACCATGAAAGGACCTCAGGGGAAAGGGCATGCAGAAATGGCCGTGACAAAACCAAAAGGTAAAGAACAGTGTTTACTATTTATCTGAAACACTAATTGTGTATATTTCCTTGTTAAAAGTGAGTTTACAATCATGACTGATATTGCACGACAACCCTCCCAACTGCCACCCATCCGTCAATTAATCGATTTTCTTCAAACTTAGAATTTTGGAAAAATATTTAATTCTAATTAATGTTTTATAGAAAATAAAATCTTATAATAAATAATCAGTTGAATTACCGATTTTCTTTAGACTCTCAATTTTGGTTAATATATATATATATATATATAAAAGAATCGTATAATAAATTAAAATAGCACTTTAGCGGAAAGCATAAAACTATCAAAGAATATCGTAGCCAATTTCCAGGAAATCAGAAAAATGAAAAATCCATTCAGTAAGTGGTAATTCCCAGTTGCGTATCGACCTTTGAGCAGTGAGCATGTTTCTCTCAGTTAGAAGTGCAAATCATACCAACTTGTTCTATAAACTCTAATTTTTCTTTTTCATTTCTTTTCTAATTAATGTTTTGAGTTTTCATTTTACTTTTCTTTTCTAAAATTTATATATAATTTTTGTGATATTTAAAAATAGCAATTTTTAAATGAAAATAATACATTTCTTTGTTTTAAACAAAAGTGGATGTCTCGGAAGGGGGCCAAAAGCCCCCGGACGAATAAATAAAACTGTGATACCATCATTTTTATTAAAAAGGTAGGGCATAATTAAGGGAGTCGTTTACCATGTTATCTGAGAATGAAATTAAAGAAGTGTTAACTCACAGATCGTCTAGCTCATTGTTATCTGTGAAAAGATTATAAGGAAATATAAAGAGGGTGATATAATAATTGAAAAACCTTCTTCGACAATTTTATTAACCTTCCATCGGCAGTCTTTATCTGATAACGTTTATATTTATGGGGTAACTTGTCCTATTGAGCCCCCTATATTCAGCGAGTTATACAATGTTATAAATATCTGATATAATCATATATCTAAACAGTGTAAGGGTAAACTTCGCTGCGCTATATGCTCTGAGGAGCACGAAAAGAAAGATTGCCCCAAACCTAATAAATTAGTATGTGTGCAATGTGAACAGATTCATTCCTCAACTGACAAAAAACTGTGTCATATGTTTAATAAAGAAAAAATATCAAAATCTATATAAGGAAAACAACATTCTATATAAGGAAGCAAAATAAATTTTTGACAACCAAAATTACCCAACGTTGTAAAGAGGCCAAGTGTTAAGTGTGAATTGAACGTCCCACCCCTCCCCCAGGCTATTAGGCCTGTAAATGATACTTTACATTAAAAGAGTGAGACAATTTTCTCCCCCAAAAACATTAAATTTAAATTTAAATAAAGAATTATATACTATGCCAGTACCAAAAAATATTAAAGGAGGTCTAATTACATCAAATCCCCACGCCGCCCTCTTGTTGACAAACAGGAGAAGGTTAGTAAGAAATTAGAAGATATTTGCGAAACTTCTATTAATATAATTCATAACTATGTGGGTAAGAAGGTATCGGATAAATTTACGCTGAAATTATTTTTCAGCAATAAAGGCAAGAAAGCAA
Organism: Triatoma infestans; assembly: GCA_011037195.1. Classification (NCBI taxonomy): domain Eukaryota; kingdom Metazoa; phylum Arthropoda; class Insecta; order Hemiptera; family Reduviidae; genus Triatoma; species Triatoma infestans. The sequence goes on from JAAEAF010000695.1 coordinate 247,754, forward strand.
TCAAGGGAATCTAGAACTTTGTTTAAAAAATTTAAATATTAAAATTATGTCTAAACTTGGTTGAAACCAAATCAACATTTTCATTTACAAGGCTACAATACAATTCGAAATGACCATGCTGATGGTAAGGCAGGTGCCGCCAAGAGTTTAAAAAAATAATATTCCTTTCACTAAAATTCAAGATATATATAATATTGGCGGGGTAATGACAGTAGCTCGAGATGAATGGGACAGACTTATTAACAGTATTAAAGGCCCACTATTATTAGCTGGAGATTTTAATTGCCATGATACAGTTTTCGGCTCTAGTTACGCTGACAATAAAGGAACTAATGTATTTAAGCGATTTGTGACAACAACCTCGTCTTTTTAAATGATGGCTCGCCAACATTAGTTAAGCATCCAAGAAAGAGATGCGATTCGGCGATAGGCACAACATTCTGTTCCATTTCCCTCTCCTACTATTTAAACTGGACAATAGGGGACGATCCACATGGTTCTGATCATTTCCTCCCCACTGTAATTTTATCTAATAACATCTCATGGAATTCAGTTTCAAGACTTTGTTATAAAAGTTAATCGACAAAGCAGACTGGGACTAGTATACTACTCTCTTTTCCGAACAAATCTCTTTAAACAATTGCAACAATTACAAAGTTTTATAAAAATATTAAATAATGTTGCTCCCAAACTATTCCGCAATACAAAAATAATAATAAAGGTAAAGCTACCAATAATAGTCATAATAAAAACTCTGTAAAAAGTAATTTCTGGTGGAATGATGAGTGTTCCACTGCAATATTGAAAAGAAAATAAACCAGTATAAAGCAGCCCCCTCATTTGATAATTTCCTCGCTTACAAGAATAGCGATGCAATAGTCAAGAAAACAATAAAAGAAGCACAAAGAAAATCTTGGCAACAATTAATTCTATTTGAAATTAAATAAAAATACGTCACTGAAAAGAATTTGGTACAAAATTAAAAAGTTATAGTCAACCAGTTATTGCACCTTTAGTAGTAGGCCAGTGGATAAGTGATTTACATGAAAAATTAGCTCCACCCTATGTTCATAAAGAAATCCAAATGTAAAGCAGTGTGACCGAAACTAGTCATTTTCTTACAGAACCTTTTTCCGCCAAAGAATTAAGCTCTGTTATAAAATCCAACAATTATTCAATTATCAAACATTTACTTAAAAATGCTAAAGCTCGTCTTTTAAAATTATTCTACATTTTGGGATAAAGGAAAATATCCTGTAGATTGGAAAAAATATTTAGTAGTCCCTATCTAAAAAGCGGCAAATCTCAAAACGACTGCAATTCTTACCGTCCTAGGGTGCTAAAGACGTATGAAAGGTTAATTATGGCCAGGTTAGAGTGGTGGCTAGCGTTCCAAAACAAACTTCCTAGCTCACAATTTGGATTTCGACGAGGTCGATCTGTAGCTGAAAGTCAGACCCAGCTGATCACAGACATTTACCAAGGCATATATCTCTAATCGGAACGTAACTGCCTTATTCTGGATATAAAAGCTGTACAATAGATTCGATAATGTACAACTTCCGATGCTTTTCAATAAAATGTTAGCCTGGAAATTCCGAGAAAAGTGGCACAAAATATAAACTCAATGTTAACTAGGATTGTTTAAATACGAGTAAACGATGAAATAATAGGCCCGAGAACAACTCAACTGGGACTGCCTCAGAGGAGTATCTTGAGTTCGCTTTTATACGTAATGTACGTATCTAATATAGAAACGGTCATCAGTCCTGAGGTGAACATTCTGCAATACGCAGATGATATTTGTCTCTACACCGCGAGTAAGTCGGCGACTAGTTGCATATATAGACTAAAGACAACTATGAAATCTCTGGAAGATTGGTCATATAACCTTGGTCTAACTATATCAGAAAGTAAATTTATTTTAGTCCCGTTTACTAGGAAAAGAAGATTACCCCTATCTAATTCAGTGCAATTGGCAGTTTTAAATTTTCATGTGCAAAAAAAGCCAAGTTTCTAGGAAGTTTTTAGGAGCTTAATTCTTTGGCGGAAAAAGGTTCTGTAAGAAAATGACTAGTTTCGGAAGTTATTATTAGATAGAAAATTATTCTGGAAAAGCCACATACAACAAATTATGAAGAAAACTAGCAGATATCAAAATGTTTTGAAAGCTACATCACATAGTAAGTGGGGCTGTGACCCAATGTCAGTTTGCTTTTCTACCGTACAACCATTAGAGCTATTTTGGAATTTGGGTGTTTGTTCTATGGACAGGCAAGGAAATCCACTATTCGTCCTTTAGAAGTAATTCAAAATAACTGTCTGCGATTGTGTTTGGGCTTCGTAACCCATAGATGTTCTGCATGCTGAATCCTGCGAACTTCCTTTCAAATACAGAATAACGTTTTTTCCAATAAACTTCTAATAAAATTAAAATCCTCGCAACTAAAGTGCTCACCTATAATTAGAGGAAAACTAAAGTTACACCTCCATTGTTTGACAGTTTCATGACAGGCTCTGAACTATCTCTTCAAATTTTCTTATCAGCAAAAATGCCCTAGTTTTTGACAGATTTTAAAATTCTACAGTAACTGTGTCATTAACTATGCTAGAGGACTTTTTTTGACATCCCTACATCCATGAAAAATACAGTATTTCTTCATGAAATTAATAAGATTTGGTGAGGTTCATGTTTCATATTCACAGAAGGATCTAAATATAATAACTGTATTGGTGCTGCGGTCTATATCCCTTCACTAAACCACTCTAATCAGTATAAACTAAATAAAAATGTATCAGTGTACACAACCGAATTAGTGGCTATTACATGACTTTACAATACACACTAACAATGGATAGTATAAAATTCACGATATTAAGCGACTGTAAAGGCGCTTTAATTAAATTGAATAATATATCGGTATATTCCACAGTCATTTAATAGTCAACATAATGGAAACCTTAACTAATATCGTCAAGTCAGGAAATCCATATATTTTGGAGGGATAAAGGGGCATTCTGGAATAGTAGATAACGAAAGAGTAGACCTGCTGGCCAAGAAGGGCGCTGTCACTGGAGAACCCTTAACAGTAAAAATTCCATTTAAAGATTTCACCCCAACTATTAGATCTTCCATAACAGAGAGATGGCAAAAACAGTGTACTAATAATTAAGAGAAAGGTAGATTCTATCAACTTTTATTCCACAAGTTAAAGAGACGTTTCAGTCAGTAAATCAAGGATAAGCAGCACGTGCACGAAGCAATCACTTTATATGTAGAGCTTACTTAAATAAGATAAAAATAGTTAACTCTCCGCTATGTCGAATGAGGGGTTTGGGAGGATCTAGAACACGCAATGATGATATGCCCACGCTACGAAACTGCTAGAGACCATTATTTTATATAATAACGAAACACGAAAGATGTTCCTTCAATTACAATACAAGTATTTCAAGCAATAACACAGAGGCACTGGAAGCAATAGTTACTTTTTACATGAAATGTAACTTCTCGTGTAATTTTCTTACTAACATAAATGGCTAAATGCGTGTAAACTAAGGCCAAAAAACTACTTCCGGTTGCTACTAACCGGTACTTCCGGTTGAGGAATTTTGACAGGTACTTCCTGTTTGATCCCATAGTGATACCAAAGTAATGTCAAGTTCGACTTTCCTGCGATTTTTCGTTTTCGAGCTACGCTGCCCCCCTGCCTTACATGAATACATACGCACACTGACAATCCGCTAAAAACCTTTTTTTCGTTCTCAGCGGCCCCTCAAAACTTGTATTTTCGCAATATTTCTTGTTAGCAGGAATAAGATGAAAAGACAATCAACTGTTATGGTAATAGTACGAATAGTAACGGTAGAAGACAAATTTAGTAATAGTAATGATGGTAAATAAATAAATAAATAAATAAATAAATAAATTAGAAGCACGGTGATAATGAATAAAAATAAAGCGTGAATAAGGTTAAAAAATTTAAAAAGAAAAAGTAAATAAAATAAAATATGCTAAAAAAAAAAGGAATAAGATATGCGTAATGTATCGATGTATAATAATTAATAAGTATTATGAAAGGTAACTTGGTAGTGAAGGGTGATAGCTAGGAAGTGTCAGTCATGATTGTCCTACCATACTCAGTTTTACCACTTTCTTTGTTTAAATCGAATTTTAAGTGGAATATTTCATCAATAACAATTGGTAGCGCTAATGACCATAGTTGTCGATGCACTAAAACATAAATAAAAAATTGGACTTTACAAGCAATAGTTTATCAACAGATAGAGAAGGTTAGGCAAAATTACATTTTTAGAACTAGTCGCTGAATTAACAGCTTGATTCTATTTAAGTAATGTAATGAGAATTACTAAATTTATTGTCACTATTTACGTGAAATAAATAGAAGTAAACATGGAGAAAATTTGATTGCGTTCTATACACTCTTTTTACTTTCTCTTAATCCTTGTAGAGGGTAATGTATTTCATCGGAAATACAAATTTTGAGGTCTCCTCTGAATACGAAAAAAATGTTTTTAGCGAATGGTCTGTGTGTCTTTTTTTTTTCTTCCTAAAAGTAACCCTAATGGGAAGGAATTTATTTTACAGCATGCTCCATATTTATACACTACATGCATTGAATTAAAATATAATATAAAGAGAAGAAACAAGATAATTCTAAATAAAACTAAAGATATTTAACATAAAAAACATAACTAAATAGAAATTTAAATCAAGACAGAAACGAAAGAAAAATATACTTCATAAAGTAAACATTAGATAAAGTACTCTGGCAGACGGCTGCAGCCATTGCCTATAATATGTTGTACCAAAAAAAGAAGTTTATTTGTGCATTTCTGAAATATATATTATTATTATTATTATTATAAAGTAAAACAAAAGAACTACGTATATCACTGCACCAGAAAATCAAAATTTATAGAATTAACAAAATGACAAATATCGTGCAAAACGTCCTGTAAAAGGCCTTGTAGATGTAGCGGGGGCCATACCTCGCCTTGCAGAATTACTGCTCGAATAAGGGATGCTCTGATCTGCTCTAACATCTGCAATTCAAAATTATCTGCATAACAGTTTGTAGCTCTGCTGAACAGGTACACTCAGCATCAGGTATAATGTGGAAACGGTGGAAGTACGACTTCATTCGACCATGGCCACTAAGAATCTCAGGTAACTTGTACATTAAACAGATCTTACTTCGTTTCCTTGCCCACACTGTCGGGAAGAAAAGTTTTGTGGTTTCTCCTTCATTGCAGTTAAGCCCCTCTTGATTCCATTCTTCCTCACACAGCGTTTGAAGTGCCGTTCCAGGAACGTGATTGGCAGTCGAAGGTATTCTGTTGGCAACGTTGACATTGCAGCTTCTTTTGCCGACTGAGCGGCTTTCCCATTGCCTTGTAGCCCTCTGTGCGCTCTGATCCAGGCGAAGTGAATAACCCAGTCCAGATCTTCACATAATCGCCATAGTTTTTTCCTAGCTTCTTCGATAAGATGCGTATGATTATTATAATTTTTTAAGAGTCTAAAGTAACTTCATTGTCGGTCATTATGCTTGCCGTCCCACCATGAGGTGAAAGCTCTTCTAAAGTGGTTAATGCTTTGAGTATTGCCATTTCTTCCGCCTGATTATTTGAACAACCAGCTTCCAATTTATATTTCTTAACTAGATGTTCCTTGTTTTGTCCCGCTCTAAAAACTACCACAGCGCAACCCACCCACATTTCCATCCATTTTACTGCCATCAGTATAAATGTTGAAAGCATAATCTATATTTCTTGCGCCTCCACTATCGACGGTGTATTAGCGGGATGAAGCCAATTGTTTGGCGAGACAGGCACATCAATCGGCATATGGATACCTTCAATACTAAGTGTAGACTGCTGCTTTGACTCAAATATCATAGACAACTCCTTAATCTTCAGATGTTCGGGAGAATATTTCCGATTGATGCATCATAAGAAATCGTTCTGAAGCTCCGGTTAACTCTAATCGTTATCAACAGGTGAACTCGTTGCAATTTCTTTTTATTTACAGAACTTTTCAAAGCCTCACCCCAAACCGGACATCCATAGGTAATGCACGGTATAATAGAGCCGTCATGAATAATCTTCATATTTTCGCATCTAAAATCCCAATTAAACTCTAGCAACTCTTGCCAAAATGATAGTAAGCTGGAAAGCACGGTTCGACATATTATCAATTTGTGGCTTCCAATTAAAATATATATCGAAAGTAACTCCTAGGAAATTCAGTTTACTACGGACAGTATTTTTTGGCCATTTAAATAAACTTGAGGTTCATGTATATTCCTTTTTCTTGAGATATGCAAAATTTTGCATTTGTTTGCGTTGAACAATATTTTAGTATCTTCGGACCAATTGGCTATTTCAAGCAGAGAATCAATTCAAACCGCTTTCAATTCTAAATTGTACCTATCTTTATCTGCAATTATAATAAGAAGATCGTCTGCGTACGCTACGGCCACGGTGAGTTCCGGATAAGGCAACGAAATGGGTCGTACATCAGGTTCCAAAACCCTGGTCCTCAACAGTAACCCTGTGGACAGCCTTTGAAAATCTCTGTATTAACAGTAAATTCATTGGTAGCAATAGAAGCAAAACATTTAAAATAATTGTGGGCCTCAAATAATATAAGTTCTTAGGACAGCGTTTCACCCTTAATTGGTAGAGGATTTCCGGCCACCATGCAGAGTCGAAAGCTCCCTTAACATCCAAGGACATCAAGAGAACATCTTTTTTCTCTTTCAGATTTTGAAATAAATTGATGCACTGTAGACAATGAACCGTACTAGTTTGAGGGCGGAATCCAAACTGATTCTTATTTAGTAGCTGACTTGTTTCAAAGTAGTGCATAATTCTACCAATCAAGAATTTCTCCAATAATTTGCCGCCGACAGGTAACAGACTAATGGGCCGAAATGTTGAAAGTCCTAATTCTTGTTCCTTCCCCGGCTTTATTATTGGAATTACTTTCGCACTTTTCCATAATTTAGGAAATTCCCCACGTTTGAGGCATTCATTATAAAACGTGAGAAAGGCAGCTGCTGATGAATTAAAGAGAGAAAAGCACTAATAAGACCATCTTCTCCTGGGCATTTTTTAGGATTAAATGAATCCAGCGCACTAGTAATCCCGTTGCTAGTGAACAGAACATCATTTTCTGTTTCTATTGGTTCACTTGCCAGTGATCGTATCCTTGGTGCCGAGTGCTGTCTACAGTGACATCGTCCATCTCAAAGAAGTGTTCCAACAGGGTCCTAGCAGTGTCCTGTAGCCCTGTTGTGTAAGTGCCATCTGACTTTTTAATTGTTGAGAGTGTCACGCTTGATTTCAGCTTGGCTGCAGCACATCTGTAATATATACTCCAGGGATTGTCTCTATTTGTACTGTTGCAAAATCTGACCAAGAATCATATGGACTTTCTTAATAGAGCCTTGTACATCAGGTTCCAAAACAGCGTTCCAGGCAGGGCGTCAGGTTCCAGACAGTGTCTGTCTGTGTTTTTTTTTTTTAATAACCTTTATTTTCAACATGTTCCACTCATCTGAGTACTACATGAAATTTACATCAATTACAATACATATAACAAAATGAAGTTAATACCTTGAAAAAATAAGGAAATTTACCGGATACAATATTAATGATAATGTGCATAATATTGACACTTAAATGATAATACAAACAGATAATTACAAGCATAAGTAATACGCGATTGGATGCAAAAGCACATACACGATAGAAAAAACAAATTAATAGATAAAAACAAAAATTTAATGGATAAAATAAATTAATTAATCTTGTTTTACTGACTTTTATTTTATTTATTTATTTATATTAAAAACATTGATAACTAATGTAACAATAACTTTTACCCTTAGATTTTCTCTTCCTAGGAGCCCCTACAGCTCACTGTCCGGTGATGGACAGTGTTGTCTGTAACGGGGGAACACTGTCCGGAGGCCGGCAGTGCACTGAGAAGGCTCCAGGCGCAAATGACCTCAGATGTTGAGACGCCTTAAATTAAGGAAAAAAAAACAAAAAACTTTTATTATTATTATTATTATTTATTTATTTATTTTACTTTATTTTTTTTTTATTGTGCATTTTATTTATTTATTTTTGTATGTGTATTTATAATTTTTTTATTTTTATTTAATTGTCACTTTTTTTACTTTAATTGTTACAATTATCATTACTATTATTTTTTCGCATAGGATTGATACTGTTCAGTCATTAAAAATTTAAATATTCGAAAAATGTATCTTGAGAAATGGGAGAACAAATCTGCTTGAAGCAACTCTGATTTAGCAGGAGGCCAACGCATGCCCTGAGTGACGACCTGCGGTAAAAATATCCGCCTGGCAGGTAATAGACTACCGCAGTCCCACAATAAGTGGTCCACTGTTTGTGGTGTTATGGAGTCGCATGAACCGGCTGGAGAATCGATAATAATTAATCTGTGAAGATATTCTACCATCTTGCCATGACCTGGACAGAAGCTGTGTTATGTGAATCTTTAGATGGCGCATCTTAAGATGTGCCTGAACTGAAGGGAAAAACTCTCTTGTCAGAACTCCCGTACAAGATTCTGACCAGAGCCGTTGCCAAAATTCCAAGCCACGCTGTTGTAATACAGAAGCGTCCAATATCCAGGGCCACAACATGATCCTTGCGGACAGCCTTTTGAAACCGTGGCCTCCTTTGAAACAGAGTTAAGATTCAAGGATGTCGATCAATGGGAGAAGTAACTTTTCGAAAGAAGATACCGGACAATTTCTCACTCTTAAACTCTTCAGAACTGCCGGCAACCAAGAGCATCAAATACTCCTTGTACATCAAGAGAAATAAGCAATACCTCCCACTTGATTTCAAAATAACACTTCATAAATTCTACAGCCGTTTTGAGAGCATTCACTCGAAGTTTGAGGTCTAAATCCAAATTGCTTCCCAGAAAGTAGATTATTGGAGTTTAAGTGATGCATGATTCTTTCTATCATTAGTTTTTCTAGAATCTTACCTGCTACAGGTAACACAATCTGATGGTTCTAAACCGAGAAATATCCACTGAATCACATTTACCTGGTTTCTCTAAAATGACCACTCTAGATTTTTTCCAACAAAGTGGAAAAATGCCACGCCGCAGACACTCTACTTATACACATGAAATAGCTGCCGGATATAGCTTAAAAACCTCGCTCAAAATGTCGCTGGTCAATCCGTCATAACCTGGTGTTTTGTTTGGCCGCATACTTTTAATAGCATTTTCCATTTCGAATCTTGAAAAAATGACATCATCTCTTGTGTATAACTCCTTATCCATTTCTAATCTACTTCTTTGTGAATTGGTAATTCTACCGATGGGTTATCTAATGGCACTAACTTCTCCAAAATAACCTCTTAAGGTTTCTTCTAAATTACCTGTGAATTGACCTTTCTCTTTACGAATTGTTATACAAGTACCAGGTCGTAATTTGCCTGCCGCTACCTTGTAAGCAAAATTCCATCACAAAACTTCCTCCGCCTCTTTTATTCGTTCTACACGTTGTTTCTTGATGCCAAAATACAACTTCTTTCTTGTTTCTCAATCAGTAGATTCTCCATAAAAATGGTCGTGGGTATTTTACTTGTATATCTGAGCGGTATACGGAGTGATCTCTATGAAAACCAAGCATGCTAGTGCAATTCCAAATTTAAAATGACAGACCTTCAATAAGCCTCTAAAATAATTTTTTATAGAACAATATTTTAAATAAAAGAGGTACGTTTCTGTGTATGCACCAAGCATTCTAAGTTAAATCTTTGTAACCGTTTTCGAGAAAAAAAACCATAAAACTCAAAAACCTATTCTGTTAACTGCACTAGGGTTAACCGTTTATCTTCAAATTAGGAATTCTATCTATTTGTAATTAATATTATGTAAGTGGTAAAACCATATATTATATAGTACTTTAGAGGATAGCATAACGCTACTGATCCACCAGAACACCCCTCAAAAATCAAATTTTTTCGGGAAAATGTTTCAAATAACAGTGATAGATATTTTATGTGTGTAGATAATAAGCGAAGTTTAAAGAAATGATTGGAGCCATTTTCAAGAAAGTCACAAGAATCTGAAAAAAAAAATTCAGTGAAGTGGCACTCTTCTGGTTGATGGATTTTGCCCAAAATTTTCGTGTCTGATGCGATGGTAGTACCTAATTGGAATATCAAGTTTAAGCATCCTGCAACTTTCCATTTTTGTTTTATTCGGTTTACACACCACACACATACAAAGATCATTAGCTAAAAACATTTTTTCGCATTAGCGACCCATTAACCTGCGTTTTAGGTGAAAATAGTTTCGAAAATCTGGCTCGATGGCAATACTTCCTCTTACTAGGAGTGAGAGAAAATAAAAAATATTCTACTTAGCATGTTTGAAATTTTTTTGTTCTATTTTTATGTGGTTTATATAGATAGATTGTTATAAGGGCGGCCTGAAAGATCCCCCCCCCCCCGAGCTTCTCAGTGCTCTGCCTATCACCGGGCAGTGAGCTGTAGAAGCTCCTAGGAAGAGAAAATCTAAGGGCAGCACTGCTGGATTTGAACCGGGACCTCCACGAGGGAGTCCAGCACGCTACCACTGAGTTATCCTTATCGTATGTGGTTTATATAGTAGGTTATATAAATATTTGTATCGTACGAATAGGTTGTGGTGCGGAAACTCCAACTTCTGAGCCAGGTTATTGTGCTATTGATCTCTGGGATGAAGATTGGGAAGATCCTGAGGATATGTTCTTGTATAGACATCAGGTAATTTAGATTTATTATAATTTGTTTCTAATTACTCAACAAGCTTTTGAATAAGATTCAAAACATTGAGAAACATTTTGGAATCAAAGGATTTATAATTGTTTTTATTTTCTATAGAGACGACTCAGCGATCCAAGTGCCAATTTGAGTGTATTCGTACGAGGCGGTTGGCAAAGAAAACCAAATTCTGAAAGTGCTCGTGCACGTAGTGAAAATGAAGGATTAGATACTATGGCCAATTATACGACGCACATACAAGCTGGAGATCTCAGGGATGGTGAGATTATTATATAAATTTTTTTGTTTTCCAAGTTATTTTTGAATGCTATTCTTGTTCGATATTCTACTGTTCACTAATCTTTCCCCGAACTCCGCAGTTAATGTGAATTGCTAGACTATATTATCTTTATAAGTAGCTTAAACGATCCAGTGTTGGCCTGGGCTTCTTACCTATAAAAACTCAGTATTCATATACAATTGTGTAAACTAAACAGTTATTTAGTGGGACAGTAAATTTGTATCCAAAATTGTTCTGCTATATCAAGTGCATAAATGTGTTATTGCAACAAGTTCATTCATATGCCTAGCGTTGTACAATATTTTTCTTTTGCTGTAGCTAGAAAAACAAAACAAAAAGATATATAAGTGTTTTGTAATGCCATTTTCAAATGGACTACTTGTCTGACATGTTGAAAGCATGTATGCGTAAGTTAATTGCTATAAACAGCTATCAGTTTTATGCAATTAGAAAACCCAAGCAATAGATGTGCTTGTCCTTAAATCATGCAATAGAGCATCATTTGGTAGTTTTGGAGCTTAATCTTAACATTTGAATAAATTCTTGTTTGTCCAACCTTGCATCAGAGGAAATTAGTAAATCTAAACAATAGTTATGTTTTGCCATTGTTAATTAAACAAGCAAAAAATTAATTGGCTGGGGCCAATCTCATCCCGACAACAGATGAAGAAGAATGCAGTCAGATGTAAGAATTCTACTTTAAATGCGGAAATCAGTTATACACATTGGAAAATAGTTTATCCACAAAATGAAAAAACGCATTTGTTGAAATATATTCAATCCACAGTCACTCAAGATGATTACGATACCTTGCCTTCCTTTCCATCACCTCCACTCCCTACTCAACTTACCTTCTCAAAAGTACCTACAGACTACCCGTTACCTACAGACTAACAGTTCCACCAACAAATACCCGCGCACCAATCCTCAGTGGATTAAAAACATTTCTTCTATACAGCCCCCTCCTGACGTAATGCAGATCTTGAGTTTGGGTTGGGCCCCCTATTCATCTTACCAGCCAAACACATCTTTCCCTTCCCTTATAACGGACTTCGAATGCATTAGAACCTGTGACACCATTGAAGAGAACGCTGACGTTGCCAGACTCTAATTCATTTAACATCGTCACCAACTTCTTGCACAAAGACAACACGACCCATAAATCCAAACAAAACATCCTTTCCAAAACCTTTTTCATCCATCTCAAAAAAACTAAACAGTTCATCAAAAACGACGACGAAATACGCTCATCATCACTAAAGCCAACCAAAAGAATGTAACTGTACTAATGGACAAATCTGACTACAACGAAAAAATGAATTCTCTCCTTTCGGACACAACCACTTACAAACCTCTCAAAAGCGACCCAACTAACAAAGAACAATCTGATTTCAACATACATATTAAACAACTAAAAATTGGCGGACAAATCGACAAACAGACATACTACAATCTCATCGACCACAACGCCACTGCCCCTCGAGCCTATGGCTTTCCAAAAATTCACAAAATCGGTTTCCCCCTTAGACCTATAATTTCAAATATCAACTCCCCTTCCTCCAAACTCAGTCAGTTCCTGTTTCCGCATTACAACCCTTCAGTTCCAAAAACCTTTTGACGTAAAAAACTCTATTCAATTTATTGACAAAATAAAAAAACCTTTCCATTCTTCCACAACACATCATGATCTCTCTAGACGTCACATCTCTCTTCACTAATATACCTACGGAGATGGCCCTTGATTTAATTCTCAGTAACTGGTCACAGATAGAACCCCATACCACTCTCTCTAAAGACAGCTTTCTTCTCTCCCTTAAAATGTGCTGCAAATCAGATTACTTCTCCTTTATGAACAACTTCTACATACTTATTGATGGGCTTGCAATGGGAAGTTGCCTAACTCCTCTCCTTGCCAACATTGTTATGAACGACCCAGCCCCTTTCCTCACTCAGCAACTCCATTTCATTCTTAGTGAATATGTTGACGACCTCTTTCTGACTGAATCCAGACCACATTCCCTTAATACTTGACACCTTTAATTGTTATCCTTCACGCATACAGTTTACTCTAGAAACAGAACAAAACAACCAAAGTTCTTTCCTAGATACTCTATTAATACGACAACCAGACCAAACATTCACATACAATTGGTACATCTACTTACTCCGGCAGGCTTCTACCTTTCCTTTCAAGTCAGCCCTTACATCATAAAATTAATTCCATCAAAAACTTATATAACCGAACCATTAACTTGCTGCACCTCCATTCCAGAACGACAATATCAACAAAATACACAACATTTTACTACAAAATCATTATCGAAATCACCTCATCCTCAAAACATTCCATAAACTAAAAAACAACTTTTAAAAACCACATGCCATTCCATGCCCAAGCCATCTATATTCCGTTCTTTCATCTACACAAATACCATCTCATACAAAATCTTTCATATTCTAAAGTTCGTCATTCCCAATCTCAAATCTGGACTTTACTCCTCCAAGAAACTCAGCAAACTGTTCTCTAAACTCAAAGACCCCATTGAAACTTATGACCAAACGAATTTGGTTTACAGCATACTTTGCACTGTACCAAACTTTAACGCTTAATCAAAACAACACCTACGAAAGAGACTTAGACAACATGAACTAGACATAGCTAACAAAAAATTGACAGTACAGCCCTCACAAAACATGCACTCACCCTTGCCCATTCCTTTGATTTTCGAAATGCTTCTGTTCTAACCACCCTTTCCAACCACATGAAGCAATCCATCATCATCCATCCTCACTAACTTAAATCCTAACCCCATCAACTACAAAAAAGACAAGGACATCATAACCTCTTCTTACAACAACATTTTCCACTTCCTCAAAAAAGCCCCCCTCACTAAATTACACATACCAACTTTGTACACTTTCCACTGGTTTTCTAGTTTATTTATATTCATTTATTTCTTTTATAATTACTAATTGATTTGTTTTTCATTTCTACCACTCTTCTTAATTCCCAACTTGTAAATTTTCCCTTCTCTGTTTTCTTTGCAAGCATACCTTACTCCACAACCAAATAATAAATAACCTCCTTCAACATTTAACTCTTCATTCGTCCTTAACAGGTATCCATCTTTTTAATATTGTTTAATCAGGATATGTTTTAATGTTCATCATACATTTAAGTGTATTTCCGTATTTTGTATGTAATTGTATGTTTATCATACAATTTACTGTATTTCCGTGTTTTGTATGTAATTCTATGTTTATCATACAATTTACTGTATTTCCGTATTTTTTGTTTTGTAGTTCCTGAGAAAGGACCAAAGGTGTCCGAAACGTCGAATGTACTTTTTTTTAAATAAAGTTTCTTCTTTGGCCCCAGCCAACTAATTTTTGCTTATGGAATTATGAATTATTTTGTTAATGATTGTTGTACACAGACCCTCCTTTCACTAATGGTACCTACAGAAAAATTACCGGGAGATTGTAGGAACAATCTTACTGGAGTCTAATCTATATTTAGATAAGATTAGAAAAGAAAGTGGCAGTTTATAAAGTTTCTGAGTGAGGGGAGGAAACAACACTCTGTCGACTTGTTGACAGATTGTTTGGTTTGTGAGCTGATTAGGTTCAGGACTTTTTGTCGGAACAGATCGTCTGGAGGCTGCTTACCCTTTAAGGTTATTGTCCGATTTATACGCACTGCTGTGAATCTTAGGTGCATAGATCGAGTCGACGGAATGGTTTTTGATGAATAACCGATTTTGTTTCTCTTTGGGGTAGCCTTAAGTACCCGCATGACTTTTTTTTACTTAATTACAAAGCCCTAAGCCTTGCTATCTAACTTCAACGTCTTGTTCTGCTTTGTAATAAACATCAGGATGTGATGCGGAAGAGTTTTATGATTAGAAATCGAATACAGTGAGGAAAATCCATTTGTACGATAAATGTAGGAACCAGAGATATTTTCCGTGATAGCCTGCTTCTTTTTGTGGTCATTGACCGTTTTCGGGCGTTCGCCCATCATCAGGATGCTTTTGTCCAACAGTGTGATAACATAGACTTGCACAGTGCAAATTTAGATGATACACTGTTCTTTAAATGTTTTTGTTAGGGCCTAACTAGGTTAAGAGGGGGTGATGTAACTGAGTGGGAAAAAACACACGTTTTTTAACACATGGTCTTTAAAGGGGCATATGTACCCTTTAAAAATGGAAACATCCAACACGTGGGGATGTGTAACTTAAAAAACGTTTTTTGAAGGAGATTTACTTTATAATTAGTTATCCATACTATCTTATTATTATATTTATTTATAACAGAGCGAAATAACACTGTGTCCAGCCGTAGGCTACTGTCAAATAGTTACTGACAAGAAATGATAAAATACGAACTGCATGATAGTAAAATAGTATAGATAAATAAATAATATTTTGTTAAACAATCAATCTATAGAAGCAGGTTGTTTGATAACACAAACACATTTTGCATTATAGCTTTCATAATTCACACACGCCATCCACGTACGCATGTATACTTAAATATGGGTTCTTTACATGCCTAAATATAACAAGTCTACAATAGCTTATATAAATATATCATTGAAGAAATGATATGTGTGTTAATCAATCTTAATGCAACGTACATTCCGCATTAACATTTTATTTTCTCGACTTGCATACATTATTCACATATGTACAACTTAAAGGCAGTTATGATTCGTATGTACAGACTTAAAAACTAGCAGATTTAAAACTAAAACTAAAATCTATTTGGTTTTTAAACTTGAATAATGTGGTTCAGTTGAGTTGAGTACAAGTTTATTGCGTGTTTTATTGTTATTGTGGGAAGATGTGGTTTTAAATAGTTGTTCACTTGCGAATTTTGTCTGTTCGTTTATAAGGTTTTATGTCTTGTGTTTATATATTTCAAGTTGTTCTAGTACGTCTAGTCGTCGTCCATTTTTGCCTGGGTGTATTAATTTTATCGTGTTGGAGTTGTCGTCGGGTTTGTGTTTGTACCTGTTTAGGTGACTGGCATAATTTGAGTCAGTTTTGTTGTACTTGTATGATCTCATGTGTTCGGCAAATCGTTCCCTGATTTTTCTGCCTGTCTGGCCAGCGTAAATGTTGCTACAGTCCGGGCATTTTAATTCATAAACCCCACTGCTGTCATATACGTCAGTACTCTCAGTTCGAGTGCGGATTTTGTCGCCTAATTTATTGTTACTTCTGAAAGACATAATTCCCAGTTTTTTAAAAAAGTTCGTGAGTTTGTACGTGTCGTTTCCGATGTATGTGAATGTGACAAATTTGTCTGTTGTTTCTTTGTTATTCCTATTCCGGTGGTGTGTTTCGTTTCTGAGGAGTTTATTAACAACATTTTTCACTGTACCTATTGTTCTTAGCTGCGTTGTAGATTGTCTGATTCTTATTCGTGGTTAGCGCGTGTGAGGGATGTATATTTAAGTCTATTCGTCAGATGTCTCAGTGCAGCTAGTTTGTGTTGGGTAGGATGGTTGGAATTGTGTGGTATGACTGTACCCGGTGGTGGTTGGTTTTCTGTATTCCAGTTTATTGTCGTTCCTTGTGAGTTTTGTGTACAAAAAGTTGAGGGTGTTGTTAATTTCCTTTTCGTGTGAGAATTTTACTCTGTGGTTTATGTTGTTAAGGTAATGTAACAATTTGTCTATGCCAGTGTCATTTTCCAGTATGAGAAGGAGTCGTCCACGTTACGTGCATAAAATGTTACCCCGAACTCCCCTTTCAGTTTAGGTACGTATGACTCTTCCATGTTTTGTATGAATATTTCTGATAGGGTAGCTGATGTGGGATGCTCCATTCTCAGGCCATCGGTGGCAAGGTAGAATTTGTTGTCAAATCTGAAATAGTTCTGTTCCGTTGTCGTTTGTATTAAGTTTGAAAGTTGGTGGGTGAATGAATTGCGTGGATTCATCTTGTTTCATCTTCTGTTTCATTACGTTCAGTGTGTCCGCGATAGGAATGGAGGTGTATAGTTGGTGATATCAAGGGATATTAAACGAGAAGTTTGATGATGCTTTCAAGCTCTGCGGAACCAACCACAACAAATATAGGGATATTCAATCTGGTGTATTAATGAAGATCAATTACTTATTTTTCGATAAAATCTCCTAATATTTTTATAAACTCCTACTAACGTTTTTCTTCATTTCTCTACTCTACTGATTTTCTCTCTACTACTATTTTGCCGGCATACTGTTTTTTTTTATAATTCAAGTTTGATCTATTTTGCAAGTTTGCTTTCACTTCTTCATTTGCTTTGGAACTTGAGGCCACCCACATGTTCCGAGACTTCTCAGCCTTATTTTTCCGAGAGTTTCAAACGTTAATTGCGTAATGTGGTAACTAGATGTATGAGTTTTCCTACCCTGTGTAAATCACATGGCTTTTTCATTCTCGCAGGCTTCCTTCTTCTATCATGGCCTCGCATGATGCAAGGCACTCTTACCTGTTCGACCACTTTTAAAATAACAACTAGTTTGAAGTCCACAGAATTATCATAGTATTGAAAGATTCGGAAGTAAATTTCAAGTTTTTTCACCCAAAAATCGTATTATTGAACGCCGTTTTTGAATGGGAGATTTCTAAAGGACATGCCTCGCAGAATAAGTAGCGCAGTTATTTAAACTGAAACTGTGATCAACAACTATTTTAAAGTGATGACAAGAATTAATTATTTATGATACTGACAGTGTCATTATTCTATAGATATTCTTTGATTTACAGTTCTTTGTCTGTAGACTTTCAATTCGTCTATAGAAATTCTATTCGTTTATACTACACAATTTTATTCTTGGCAGTAAATATTCTTTAATTGAATCAATTATTCTAAAATGAAATTCAGATCATGTAACGTGAGTGGTTTCTTTTAGGAATGCTAGAGAGAAATTATCGAATGTTTAGAACCCAAGGTTTTAGGAATTTATGGACTATGTAGTCACATATATTTTTTTTTGAGGTCCAGATTGTGATCGCGTTGGAACATAATGATAGATAACTTGCGTATGGTATAAGTTCTTTAAAACTAAGTTACTGCTCAGTGTATGGCTCAAACTTCTCTTCACTAAATTCTCCAGCTGTTTACACTTCTGAATATCTTCCACTCAGAAACAAATTTGATTCTTCTTATCTTGTCGCTAAATGTTGGTCGTTTTCTCTATTTATTTCTTTGACAAATGAGAAAAACTTTCTGATTATCGTGAAAATGCACTTTACTTTTGTTGAGTGTTTTCTGATTTTTTTTTGTAGTTTTGGTTTGTCGTATAATTTGGCTTGCATAGTTGGTATGAAATTTTATTCATAATTTTTATTTGTTTTTAAACTTAGTTTATTTTAATTTTTTTGTTTTACATAGAATTTTTGCATTTTGCTCTGATTATTATCTTTACTGTAAAGTTGTTATTATTAAGTAAATGTTATTAATAATAAATATCACACATTTTAAAAGCTTTAGTGATTTTTGTTTTTATTAAATCTTGTTTGTTTAAAGTTTGTCTTTCATAACCTGCAATCTACATGGTGACACAATACATTTTGCATGACATTTCTTCTTGTTCATTTAATATTACCTATTTTCGTTTATTTTTCTGGTAGTAGAGAATGTACACAAATATTACAAAGCATTCTGCTTTAGAATGCTTCCAAAACATTGTTTTGGATCATTTCGTGAAAATGCGCCGATTCTTATACATCTTCTTGCAATATTTATACGTGCCTTTGATTGCTATGGAGAACTTGATATCCGCAATATCTAGAACAATATAAATAGATTACTGACAATGAGTAGATCGAACATTGTCCTCCAAAATGATTCCAGTAAATCATGTAAATGGCAATCTCCTTCAGGCATTTCATCTGATGTATACGTTTATATAGGATCTTTAAACAGTCCCATGAATAACATTATAATATCGTAGACGTTAGCAAACTTTCCCAAACTAAGTTGCTGATATCAACCAAACTTGCCCTATAAGGGAACGCAGATTTACTTGTTGACCAACCTCCATCTGCATATTCTCATTTTGAAAACAGTACACAGCGTTAATTAAAACATCCCAATAAATATTGTAGTTACAAGATTTCAGAAAAGTTGCTTCTGGCAGCGATTAAATCAAACGTAGAAGTACAAATAGAGCGTTTTAAAACCAAGTATTTCACATTATAATATAATAAAGTTGGCATGCATAAAAATTGTGCATAGAACATGTTTGTTGATTTTCTTATGGTCAGGATATTGCTTCTTACTTGTGATCTTCTCATTCATCCCATCATTATATTTTCTTTCTTGTGTTATATGTATGTTTTCTTCTGAATTTGCTAACCTTCGAATTTCATATTAACAGCTATTTTAAAAATGAGAACTTAAAAAATAAATAGTTTTTTTTATCTTGTTAAAAAAAACTAAATGGTATATTCAAGTTCCATTTACATCATTAATAATATTACAGATTTCATTTTTAAATAGACATCAGTTTGGTCAATTAGAAACTAAATCATAACTACATTTCTGCTGTATTAACCACTGGCATCAGCAAAGTCGATTACAATCAGGACAGCCCGTGAAGTTTGTAAGTGGGGTTGCTGCATGAGTAAAACGGAACATGTCTAAATTCAACTCAATTTAATTGAAAATAAATTCCATGGTTATTTTTTGTTATACAAAAACCATGATTTCTCAAATAACTAATATAGACAAGGAAAAAAATTAAATTATTTGAATATAAAATCCATTCTTGAGTTTTAGCTTCACAAAATTTTTGAATAACTTTTTATTAAAATTATTTATTTGAGAAATCATGTACTAACTGCTATTTGCAGCATTATAATGTTAGGAATCCTTTTTTTTTATTATTTGTTGTTTAATATTTCATTTTCTGGGGGAACTGCAGTGTCGCAATGCTTATGCACCATCCGCCACTGATTGCAGTATTATGCAGTATACGAGGTCGTATGCATGTCGATGAGGTCGGCATCACTAATCATTACCTGTTAGGATGTTTTAGAGGTTGTGTTAGAACAATCAAAAGCGGTTTTGTCGACTGATACGCGTTTCTAAGTCCAGCTGTAAGTGATTAGTCTGTATGATTCCTAAATGTAAAGCCTTCAAACGTTAACGATTCTGGCTGCAAAAAAGTGATCATATCTGAACCCGGAAATACGAAAGAAAAAAAGAAGTTATTTGTTCGTGCAGTATTTTATTTATAACTAGCTTGACATAGTTAACGCATGTTAAAAGTGTGACCTAAAAAGACCGAAATACCCACCAGGGAATCAGACAGGCCCTAATGAGCAGGCATTTGTATTTATTTCATGACAGATAAAATAAATTTCTTTTTTTCTTTTTTGTTATTGCTCGTTACAAAGTAAAGGTGGTATGAAATAACAAAATTTACTGCACGTTTCTGGTGAATTTAGTGATCCATACCGCTCAGGTGATCATACAATATAAAGCAGTTAAAAGCCTGTTTAATAAATAAAATTATAGTTTTTAGTTTAAATGTTCATTAAACAAGTACTTTATTAATTTTATTAGGCAATTGATTTGATAGCCCTTCACTATTATCTTTTAAATTTTATTTTTGTTTGTGTGTATGTATGAAGAAAAAAAAGAAAAATAGTGTCTTGGAATAGTTTGGCGCCTTTGGAATTTATGTTTGTATTTCGCTTTTGTTTTTTTGTAGACTCTTGCATGCCCCCAAAAGACAGAATGGAATCACTGAAAAAGTACTGGAGAAATGAAATACAAGCTTTGCGACCTAGATCGAAAATTGGTGCTGATGGTACCGTCATTACATACTGGTGCGAATTACGTGAATTGGGAAAAAAAGCTATGGCCGGTGGTATGTAAAAAAAGAGAAAGAGAGAACTCATACAGAAATAAATTATAAAAAAGTACACAATATGATATATTAAAATTGATAAAATAAGCATTAACTTGTTTAATTATAATGGGAGGGGACTTCTTTTGTTTAGGCTTCATTAATAATGTACTTATTTTTAATCTAAGAATAATCATAAATATCTAAGAACAAATAATCATAAATATCTAAGAACACTTTAGCAATATTAATTTACATCTTTAAGGAAGTTTCTAAACACATAACCATACCTCCTAATAATAACCTTACATGAAATGCATGTAATTGTGCAACATGTCCCTATAGTGCTCGCAGTGAATCACTATTTTTTATTTTTAAAATTATGTATTTAAAAGTTCAAATAAAATTAAAATAATAATAGCAATAATGATTACTTAGTGTAGCAGTGCATGCGGAACTAGAGGTATACATGTTCACTTCCCGTTCATTCCCTCCACACTTTTTTTTAATACCTTCAAAAATTGAGTTTTCTATAGAAGTAATAAGATAGCTAATTAATTTATTGTCTTTGGGGAGGGACCTAGCCCTATGCTATCCAAAGCCCATATAGCTACCCCAAAGATCGGAGCCTTCTCAGTGTACTACTGGCCTCCGGACAGTGTCCTTTCGTTGAATACAACACTGTCCATCACCGGACAGTGAGTAACAAGAGGCTCCTACGAAGAAAAAAAACTAATGGCAGCACCGCTGGACTCGAACCTGGCACCTCCGCGATAGCTTTGCTAAGGAATTTGTTTGCTTTATAGTCTATAGTAGGCCGAGTTCATATCGCTATTATACATAATCGCTATTATTAGGTAAAATAAATCAGTGAATACTAATTTGGGAAAAAATTATATAACAAACAAATTGTAATTTGAAAGGAAAGATCTAATAATTATTTTGTGATGAATAAATGTTTTATTGTTTTAAAACTATGATTTCACAAAAATTCTATACTTTTTTTGCGAAGGGCAATATTTTTTTTTTGGAGTAGAAGTAGAAATTCTTTTTTTCTTTTGTTAAGTTTTTCTTTTTCATATTTATCTGGGAGAAGGTAAACAATATGAATAAAAAATTAAGTTTGTAAAAACAAAGTAATTAAATGAAGTCAGAAGCAGAAATTGAATCGAGTTGTATTTCCAAAATCGTAAGAGCAGCAAATAGTGCTCCAGTTGGCCGTTAATGTCAGCTAATATATTATTGTGATTTGTAATTAAATAAAGAAATATGGAACACATAATCGCTTGTTCTGTGTGCGTTCCAAACATTACTGTGTTTTTTCTAATTTCAACGACTAAGTTAATATTTAGTTATTTTTTATAATGTGTTTTATTATTTTTTATTTTCACCTAATGCTATAAGAGAAAATAATGGATTTTTATGTTTTATATTTTTAAAGTGGTACTCAAATCGTCAGGCCTTGAAATTTCAATGAGATGTTTGTCAATGAGAGCATCCTCTGGCCATTGCCGTACAAACATCTCATTTATAATTTTACTTCTCTAACTGGTTGGTACAAAAGAAGTTTTGCGATCAAATATTCAAAATTGAATTCGTGTGGCTCTTGAGTATGTAAGAAATATTTTTACCGAATGGTTTGTATTTTTAGCCGTACAAACATCTCATTTATAATTTTACTTCTCTAACTGGTTGGTACAAAAGAAGTTTTGCGATCAAATATTCAAAATTGAATTCGTGTGGCTCTTGAGTATGTAAGAAATATTTTTACCGAATGGTTTGTATTTTTAGCAAATATTTCTAAAGTGACAAATCCTAGGAAGCTTAGTTTAAAAATTCCATTTAAGTCATCAGCGGATTCGACTGGAATCTATAATCCATTCAGCATCAAAAATTCTTTAATGAAATTTTTCTTAACATTTGAAAATGAGAAGCCGCGTTCTAATTGAAATATCTTGAAATTCAACATACGCTTATCGCAAATAATCGAAACTAATATTAGCATGTTGGTGGTGATATGATGTGGATTCGGTCTTACGGAACTTCTCTTCAAGAATAACATTAAATTAACAATGAGTCGACCATAGAAATAAATACATTTTAGATGCGATTATAACTTACAGCAATGTGGATTAATGTGATTATATTTTTGAATTGTAGAACTCGATGACGGTGCTATAAACCCCCTATGGACTATGAGAGGCTTCACACAGACTTTCCATATGTGGAAGGAAAGCAAGAGAGCCCAAAGTGTTCCATTAAATTCATTCCTAACATACATCACACTGCCTTGGTGGAGTATCACTAAAGGTAAGTAATTGAATACGTTCATAAATACTAGGCCCGGTTTGTTAAATTACGAGCGATTTGAATTCAACATTTCACGATTGAGAAACCAGCAGTTGGTGATATGGTGGCAATCGTTTTGTAAGTTCAAGTAATTTAAACTGTGGCGAAAGTAACTAATTCCGACACTGTAAAATTGATGATGTGATCCAGATTTTATCGGTAAAAAATAATAAAGCTGCTGAGATTCACTGGCAGATTTTTTGGTTTAGGGCAAAATGTTGTTAGTGACAGTAGGTTAGGCAATAAATTCGAGCGTTCATGACGAATAATTTACCGGACGACCACTTTGATGACAAATTTTTTGGAGGAAAAAGTAAATAGACAAAATTCGTGAAGTCCGATCTTTATGAATTCATAATTGTCGTCAGAATTTACTGAACTTTCACAATTTTACGACATTGTGATTAGAATACTTTTGTCCGAAAATCTTGAATACATTCAAGATGTGCCAAAGTTGCTAATCGAGACACTCAAACAGAAACATGTGGATGCAGCTTAAATATTGCTGCGACGATGTCAATATGAAGGAGATGACTTGTACGATCAAATTAATATTTGGATGAGATTTGGATTTCTTATTCAAATATTGAGACAAATCAACATTCAATACAACGGTGGCACGATATGCGTAATAAGGGAGTCTTGCTTTTTGAATTTCATGAACATGCAAATAATATTCATCAATGCCGAAGCTTTGAGATATTCTGCGAAATCATAGACCTTCTATCCGAAACAAGAGTTATCCAATAAGTACATATATTTTGTTCACAAAATCCTTTTATCTGTTATGGTCTCTTTCAATTTTCAAATCGGTCCCTAATTTAAAAACGCATCCAAATAATCCAAAATTTAAGACTCGGAATTAATACAAAAATCTATAATTACCAAAAAAAAACTAAATGTTTTTGATGTTTGTTTTCATGTGTTTTAGATATCCTAGACACTCGGATAGAACCAATTCTCACTTTTTGACATCAGTCC
This sequence comes from Triatoma infestans, assembly GCA_011037195.1. Classification (NCBI taxonomy): domain Eukaryota; kingdom Metazoa; phylum Arthropoda; class Insecta; order Hemiptera; family Reduviidae; genus Triatoma; species Triatoma infestans. The sequence goes on from JAAEAF010000695.1 coordinate 272,071, forward strand.
CCTTATGCCATTTTTCTTTCATTTTAATGAATACTCTTTTTCAATGTTTGTACCTGTATAATGTTCTGAGAAAAAGTGTCGTCAATTTTTTGTAAGTCAACATTGTTTTATATTTAAAAATATATATACTTATAATGAAAAATATATATATAGCATGTACATGTATATTCTGTAAATACGTACATATTTAATAAATTCTCTTATTGAATATCTATCTTCCTTTAATATTCTCATTATCAATATTAGTTCAGATATTTCGAATGATTCTAAATTATCATTATGATTAATTATTGTTATATGGATAGCGTATCCATACATTGCTCACCATCAATACCAAGACACAGAGCACAATGAGGAACCACCCTTGAAGGAACGGCGCACAAAGTATGTTTTCACCTTTGATATTTTGCGCTAAGCTTGGATACGCAGTGAAGTCGCAAAAAATGAAAAAGTAGATTTTCGGAATCCAGTTTTATGGAAGGATGCTGGAAACTGTGTCTGTATGAAACAACCTATGAAGTAATCAAGTTGGTGTAAAGTTGGAGAGTTTGACCTAAGAAGGTTATCATCAGACCAGTCTTGGTATGTTGTTTTTACATGCTTATTTGTACAGGTTTGATAAGGCATTGCGGTACATAAGCAAGTAATGCGGTACAAACAAAAACCAGCACTCAACTGATGAGTTACTTAGGTCGAACCGTCTCGAGGCAAAAATAAAACATAAATCAACTGAGAAGTTTTGCTGTCATTAAACCACAATAGAATAATTCAACATTCATTTTTCAAAGAATTAACCTAATGCTAACTCTGCGTTTTAGAAGACCTATTTTTCTGACGTCCTTATGACTGTGTTAGGCTGGACTTAAATTGAGTGTGTGTGCGGTAGTAAACTGGAAGTGTACCAGTTTAGAAAGTTAAATCCTAAATAACCGGTGGAAGTGGTCTAATCAGAGTTATTATCTGAAATAGGCCATGAATTCCTATTTCTTGGCGTGCGTCGATATTCCTACGAAGAACAACACTGATAGGCATGCGTAGGGTTGAACATCTTGTATTTGCTGCACCCAGATTTAGACAAATACTAGCTCTCATCCCAACACATACTCCCTTTCGGCAACTATTCTTTACAGATAGCACAAAAACTCAGAGTATTTGCAGTTGATCTTCCAGATCGCATTACATTTCCCATTATAAACATCTTCTGTACCTTCATTATACTCAAGTAAATGCAAACAAACTTCATCTGTAATTTTCAGGTCCTAGTGGCACGTATACTTGCAGATGTGCCAGATAATTGAACAAGATCAACTTCCTGAAATGATAATTATGGTCGCACGCTTCTTTTCCTTAATTCTGATAGGTTTCGGATTTCCATCATTGCGGCCCAACCATCCATTGAATAATAATACTTGGAATAATAACAGCTTTATTGACACCCTTTTTATAACAGAGTGAAAGCCTGTCCATTAAGGAGGTGTGAGAATAACAGTGCAATCATTTTATGGTAGCCGAAAGCAACTCTACAGCCTAGTTTCTTACCTATAAAAAAACAATCTTAAAGTGTTTGCTTCAAAAATATTATTATCAATCCATTATCTGGGTAAAAAGAATAGTTCCCTTTCCAGAAATCTGTATTAAGGAAGAACAAATGCAAGAGGAAACCGCGATCTTTTTCTTTGTTCGTATGATTTGAGAATGTGAACATCATGCTCAATATTGTCTTTTAATGTTGTAATATTTCCTACTAGTTTGCTCCTGTAAAATGTTTTTTTTTTCGCTTGCTAAGTAGAGAAATAATTATTTTTTTAAAAAATAATTCACTCAAGAGAATAGAGTGCGCGTGCGTGTTAGGGCGCGTGGCTTGTTTAGGAATGTGCTGACGCTGCACAATAGAGCTCCCCTTTGTAATAATTACAACGAATAAAGCATTAAAAAAATACATTAAAGAGAACCGAAATGATTTTTACAATATTTAGGGAAATTTCTTCACCTCTCTGTCCAAATATCCAGCAAGCATTCCAAGTTTAAAGAAAATCGTTGTTCCATTTTTTATTTTTTTTTGCAAAATTATGTGCAGTTCTTTGGACTAAGAGACCTGCACATTTCCAAGTAAATTACTACTTCTCTTAAAATAATTTCTGTCCAAATTTTAATATGACTAAGTGGAAAACACAACACAACTGTTTATTTTCCAAATTTATACATAAGTTTTTAAATTTGTTATGGTTTGAAGATATTTGATAGTTTTTTTTTATGCCTTGAAAAAGACAATACATTTGTCGAAACGTTGGCAAGAATTTAAGTTTTCTTATTTTTTTAAAAAAGACCGAATCTCACAATCCTTTTCCTTGATAACTAAACATTAACAAAATTCTTACATTAAGGCTAGAGAAACATTTTTTTTCCTATAGATTTAGTTCCATTTTCTCCATTAACTCTACATACGTAAATATCCAAGAACTAGGATTGGTCTACACAGATAGCGTAATTTTACAGGTGCTAAGGAAAAAAGACAAACATACAAACTTTCTCCAAATGGAATTAAAGAAATAGAACCGCTAACGTTTTATATAGTGTGTGCTAAGAAAAGAAACTAGAACTGGAGGAAATAAATTTGAAGCAAAGGAAAATAAGACTATCGGTACAAATGTTGCGTAATATGGATGTCAACTTACATCCAGGAACATAAAAACCAGATTAGTATTCAAGAAATAAAAGAGCAAGTAAGGTAACCGTATGGAGAATAGCAAGAAGGTATCGAACTAGTAAACAATAACTCACCTGGTTGGGCGGCGGAGTAGTAGAAAGGGGAGAATGTGTTCTTTGTGTGGCATGTTAGAGTGGGAGGGAGGTCTGTGAAAGAGAAAAGAGAAGAGTGTGCGAAAGTAGGTGCAGAAGTTGAGGTTCTCCGAAATATAGATGGGGTGCGAATGACCACTGCTAGAATGCGATAAGTGACTTGCGATGAAAATTGCTTTCTGTTAGGTGAAACAGAAATTGATGAATCAGATGTACCTAGGCAGAGCCTCTCTTAAAATCCCAGTATAAACACAGGGAAAGATTTGGGAGAAGAAGTAGAGATAAGGTTGTTGAGAAATAGCATGATATATAAGTATCTGATGAATTCTACTTTTTCCAAATAGAATGTGGCTATGTGGTTAGCGTCATCGCCTTGGAAGATGGAGTTTGTAAGTTCAATTTTGCTGACTTAAGATAAAAAAATAATTTTTAGCACTTTTTTACTGCAGGTGGAGTGAAGGTAGGTGGGTGGCCGCCATGTTGTGCAAAATAAGGGCTCAGAACCCATCTTTATCGACTGTCCTTCTTTATTTTCATTTTCTGATTTATTGTCTTTTTGAATGCCAAAGTCATTATCTAATCTCCTGCCCTTGTTCAGTGCTATTTGTTTGCACAACCCTTTGTCTTCTCTAAGTGTTCTCTTTTTGACTAATATTTTTACCGCCGTGGTCACTTGAACTCGTTCATTCTGAAGATAAATCTTTCCAACCTACTACCTATATTCTTCTTAAAAACATTACATCATGAAGGTTTTAATGATTTAGCAAACACCCAAAGTGGTCAACAATTTTAAAAACAATAAAACAGTTGACATTTTTTAAAAAAAGAACCCAACCCTACAATTATGGATGAATACTAAGTGACGTTTATAAAATCTCATGATCTACCTACAGCCGATCTACTTATAGCATTTCTTCTCAGTCTCGCATCGCTACTTGGATAGAGAAATTGAATTGCACGAATTGCAATACTGTATTAATAAATTGAAAAAATAAAAAATCACCCAGTCCCGAATCGTTGATTAACAAATTATTTAAATACTGATTGGGAATTTATTGAATACAGTGTTTACTTATGCGTAAATGGTGTGTTGGAGAACTGAATTAATGAATTAGAGAGGAATTACACTAATGAATTCTGTGACAAAAATTTTCACAAACATTTTTACAAATAGAATAAGGTCTTCGTCGGAGGATCACAATATTTATTAGAGGAGCAAACCGGATTCCGCAGGGGAAGAGGAGTGACTGATAACTTATTTTATCTTAGTTATTGTCATGAAACTAGGTGAATCACGGGGCTGTTTGTATGAATCTTAAAACAGCTGTTGATTCTGTGAACTATTATAAATTGTGGAATAAATTATATATGCTGCCAATCGGAGGGAACTGCTATGAATTATCCAAAATCTGTATAATCAGGCCCAAATTATAATTAATATTAACGTTCAATACTGAAACGAAATAAGTCACTAAAGGATTATTACAAGGCGCTCACTTGCCGCTTTATTATTTATTTTATTTTTGAATGTCATAAAATTATTTTTCGAGAAGAGAACAATAAGAGGTATTAAAATTAATAATAGGGAAATTTCCTCTATACATTTTGCAGATGTTCTTCTGTTGATCCTATCGGGCAGTAGATTTGACGCGCAACAAAGTTAATCGTCCTGCGATAGTATTGTGAGGCCAACGATTTAGTATTAAATTTAGATAAAACTAAAACTTTACTACTAAAGACTTTTTTGGAGATAAGTTAATAAAATTTAAGCAGATAGTTGGCCAAAGCCTATATTTTTACAGAACAGAAGTAAACGCCTAGTGCAGCTAACATTACATTAACATTAAATAACATTACAACACACTAATACCCAGCCCCGAGTTATTCACATTCCCATTCACTCTGCAATACACACGACTAACTTATCCTACTTACACTAAGTATAATTAATTACAAAATTAATATTATTAAGGAAACGAGAAGTCCCGTAAGGGTTAGTTGACGCATACAACTACTGGGGTTTAGCGACCCACGGGTTACCACAGCTCAATACTATATGCGCAATCATCAGAACAGTACACTAATCATTAACACCATATACACTTACACTTCTAAACCAAGGCATAAACAGTACATAGCTTAGGGTTTCCGTCCCTAAGGCGGTCTGTACGGACCAGGGGAGTAAACCCCCAAAAGTCCTTGGTCCTCCAAAGTAGAGGGGGTTGAGCGTAGGGTTGACGGCCCTATCTTGTAAAAATATATATTGTTGAGAATCCTATTCGCAATAAACCGGACGGAAAAAAGGCACGACCCAGGCGAGGACAAAGAAATTACCTTTGGTTAGCAGCTTGGAATGTAAGAAGTTTAGGAAGGGTGGGAACTTTAAAAAATCTGAGAGATGAGTTGGATAGATATGGTATTATGAAGTAAAAGTAAAGTAATGCCTATTTATTCAGGCGGGCTTAACGTCCCCAACTACCAAATTAGGTGTCGTGGACGGGGGCGAAAGCACTTACTTTACTAGTAACATTTTTTAAACAAATATAAAATTTAGTTATACGCTGGACTCGAACTGGGGTTCTCCCACTTACAAGTCCATGCTCATAACCACTACACCAACACCCCGCCCGATAGATATGGTATTATGATCGCAGCAGTGCAGGAAACCAGATGGAATAAAGAGGTACATTTGTATCGGGTAATCACACTATTTTTCATGGTGCAAGCAAGGGTGCAAATTTTGGCACAGGGTGTATAGTGAATAATAAAGTTAGGTCACTCATTTTAGATTTCCGAAATATTAATGAAAGAATATCCACTATCCGTATAAAGTCAAAATTTTTTAATTTATCGTTAATAAATGTGCACGCGCCAACGGAGGATAAAGAAGATGTTAAAGATGCGTTTTACGGAGAACTAGAAGCATTATATGACCACATGCCTAAAAGAGATAGAAAAGTCATAGTGGGGGACCTGAACGCAAAGTTAGGACGAGAAGAATGTTACCGTCCTCATTTAGGAAAGCACAGTTTGCATGAACAAAGTAATGATAATGGCATTAGGTTGATCGATTTTGCAATCTCAAAGAACATGAGCATTAGTAGCACGCAGTTTCCCCATAAGCGTATCCATAAAGAAACCTGGAGGACTCCGACGGTCTCTTGGCGAATCAGATTGATCATGTATTGATAGATAGTAGACATGCTTCAGACATTTTTGATGTGAGAAGCTGTCGTGGAGTTGATTGTGATTCTGATCACTATCTGGTGCGTATAAAATATAAACAGCGAATCACGAAATTTAAAAAACAGTCAGGTTATAGAATAGAAAAGTGGAATGTGGATAGGTTGAAGAGTGATGAGAACTCTAGGAGACAATACGAAGAGGAAGTAGAAAATACCTTAAGAAGCCCAAGCATGTGCCGAGGAGAAGAGGATGTAAACCAGCAGTGGAAGGTAATCAAGGAAGCTATGACGAGAGCAGTGGAAAGTGCAGTAGGGAAAAAGGAAAAAGTGAAAAGAAGTGAATGATGAAGAGTGCAGGATTAAAGTGGAGCAGAGAAACGAGACTACCAGAGCAATATAAGAAAGAGAGGTCTTATATGAAGAATATAAGAAAAAGAGAAGAGAGGTAAATAAAATATGCAGGAAAAAAAAAAGAATATTTGAGTTAAAAAGATTGGAAAAAATGGAAGAGGATGGAAAATACAATAGAATTAGAGATTTTTACACTGCTGTGAAGTCGGAGAGGAAAGGTTTCCAACCAAACACGGATTTCTGCCGAGGAAAAGATGGTACGCTGTTAAGCGGGGAGACACAAGTTAGAGAGAGAGATGGGCAGAATACTTTGAAGAGCTCCTCAACATGCGAAGCGACATCGAATTTGATAGCAAAGAAAGTAGGGAGTACGCAACTTGTAACAATGATTATGTAGAGTATCCCGAAAAAGAAGAAGTTGAGGAAATCATCATAGAGCTAAAAAACAATAAGGGGCCGGGAATTGATGGCATTGTTTCCGAAATGGTAAAGCATGGTGGAGCCCTACTTTGGGAAAGAATTTTTGACTTAGTAGTAAACATTTGGGACACAGAAAGGATGCCGGAAGAATGGTCGGTTGGAGTCTGCTCTTTAAGAAAGGAGACCGGACTTTTTATGAAAATTATAGAGGCATCGCTATGTTACCCATTGTTTACAAAATAATGGCTAAAATAGTCGCAAAACGACTGATGCAATATTCAGAAAAAATATTAGGAGACTACCAAGCAGGCTTTCGCAGGAACCGTTCGACTGTCGATCATATCTTTTCCATGCGGTTGATGCATGAAAAGTGCTATGAACATACATTGATCTGCATCATCTGTTTGTGGACTTCAAACAAGCATACGACAGTCTATACAGGGCCAAGATCTATGAAATTCTACATGAGTTTGGTATTCCTGTGAAGCTAATCAAATTAGTAGCGATGTGCTTACGGAACTCGTCTGCACAAGTTAAGGTACAAGGTAGCTGCTCAGACGTCTTCAACATAAACAGAGGACTTCGACAAGGGGATGCGCTGTCAACCTTGTTATTCAACCTTAGTTTAGAGCATGTAATTAGAAATATAGATTTGAACCCCAATGGAACGATCTTCAACAGATCCAGACAATATCTTGCATATACAGATGATGTCGTCCTAATAGGAAGGACTTTCATAGCTCTAGAAGAGAGTTACGAGCAGTTAGACAGAAAAGCAAAGTCTGTGGGTTTAAAGATTAATTACGAAAAAACTAAGTATATGCTGGTGTCAAGGTTTGACAACGTAATTTGTCGGTCTAATTATGTCAACTTAAACGGAAGGCGGTTCGAAAATGTTAAGTTGTTCAAATATTTGGGCAGCACTTTTACAACGCAGAGAGAGGTGACAAGCGAAGTTAAGGAAAGATTAGCCGCAGGTTCCAGATGTTGTTTCGCATTGAAGCGGGTGATGAATTCCAAAACCATTTCTCGCAATCATAAGCTCCGTATTTATAAGACAGTTGTCCGCCCTGTAGTATTATACGCGAGTGAAACCTGGTTACTTAAACGAGGTGATTGCGATATGCTACGAGTTTGGGAAAGGAAAATTCTGAGAAGAATTTTCGGACCTAAGCTGCAAAACGGGGTTTGGAAAATAAGAGGTAATCAGGAGTTAAAGGAATTATGTGCATCACCGGATCTGGTCGCGGAAATTAAGGGGAAAAGGCTTGACTGGCTGGGATACGTTGAGCGAATGGATAGGAATTCAGTAGTAAGCAAGTTGCGTAGAAATAAGCCCGAAGGTAGAAGAAAGGTATGCAGACCGAGAAGAAGATGGTTGGAGGAGGTAGAGGAGGTTTTAAGAAAGCTCAAGATCAGGAGCTGGAGGTCCAAGGTAGTGGAAGGAGTGAATGGAAGAAAATTACGAAGGAAGCCAGGGCCCTTTTAGGGCTGTAGCGCTATATAAAAAAAAAAAAAAAAAAAAAAAAAAGGAAACGCGAACACAGTAAATCCCTCCTCGGCAAGATAACATAAAAATAAACTGATAAAATAACTAACTAATTGACTCAACTACAAAAGAAATGACTTTCTCGCTGACATATAAGAAACCGGAAGTGTTTATTACAAACTCTGGAAGTGTTTATTACAGTCTCTTCACACTGGATACTGATCACGCACCCGTCGCTCATTTAGTCCACCACCGACACAAAACTAACCGGGGACACCAGGTTAGTTACAAGCAGAATCTAGGGCCCAAACTGCTGCCTCTGTTTTGTTCGTTTTGACAATTGCTCACATCGACTTGTGCACAAGTCGGGGTCTCAGCCTTTCTGTCTGTATCTCCTCTCTTACAGCAATCCCCACTCCAACGGGTTGTGCGTGCATGTGCAGAGTTCCCCCACTACTTTAGCCGCTGCCGTCTGACTTCGTATAATTTCTACTCCCTACTATTACATCACTCCTCCCTTAGGGGAAAGTGAAACAATGGGGTTTCACTTCCTTAATCTTCGTGGGACCTGCTTCTAGTTCCTCAGTGCATGTTGGAGATGCCCCTATCCAAGAGGAGAGTGTACTCCTGCAGGGACTCCTGAGCTACTTGATGACGACCTCTCTTTCCCCATGTTTGATTACTGGACGCTGTCCTCCTCCGGGGTTCCTCTCATATTGACATACTGTTGGTGGACAGGTATCTTGACTATGCGTGAATTAATTAGTATGCGTGCGCTTTTCCGGTTCTTCTATTAATTAGATTCGTAGTCTTTCCTCACTTCACTCTCTTGGTCTTTGACCGTTGTGGCGTTTACTACCAGAACTATAGACTTCTTCTTTATTATTACCAAGGTTTATAATTTCTTTGTTTAATTCTTAATTTTTTTTATGTTGTAAATACTCAATTTCTATCTCATTGCCGATTAAGTTCACTTGTAATATATAATACTATCCAGTGGGTTTTGTTAGCCGAAGCTAATTTTGAAGTACAATTAATTTTAAATCCGAGCTAGGCCTATTTGGCACCAAAGTATCAATCGGACAACAGAATATACAACAAACTGAGTAGACAGCTGAAATCTGCCCTAGCAAAACTAAAAGCGGACAGACACAATGATTAAACAGCATCTCTCACAATTGAAAATAAATCTTTATGAAAACAACACGACGAATTCTTTCCTTTAAAAACACATCATCACCACACTCCGTAAAGATAATGGAATGTGGGCCATATCTGAAATTGAAAAAGCAGACTTGTTTGCCCAATACCTAACCATAGTAGTCGAAGCCCATCCTGACACATATTGTTACATGTTTAGAAAGTTTGAGGAAAGCAGATTCAACTTGGAAATTACTAGCAAAACTGTTATTGCAATCCAAATAACTGTCATAAGACAACTTAAGTATGTTTTAGTTCATAATATGTTTATATTCTTTATTTATATCTTTGTTTTTCTTGGTTTTTCGACAAATTTAATTGTAGTCCAATCAAACTTTGCGTGTTTAGTGATTTTACCCAAAATATATTTTTAGCTAACCAAAATCCCAAGACATTTAACACAATAAATTCTCTGTTGTCTAATCATTCGTCATGACTCATTAGCACATTCACAGCTCTAGGAGTATTATTCAATCTGTTATTCACTAAGAAAGTTACATCTATGACTTCTTTATACTTAGGTGATGTATAAATCACATTAATTTAGTAAATTCTCTAAGGGAATTATATATGTAAATTGAATGCGTATTAGATTACAAAAGTGTTTAAAAATATACAATAAAATTCATTTACTAGTTAAATTGCGTTAATTAATTACGTCGGAATTTCTGTTATCACTTACAAGAAGTTCTAAAGATTTGGTTAAGAATCATAAAGGGGAACAATTTTTAGAACTTTGCGACTCTAATAATTTAATAGTACTGAATGGTAGAGCACCGGGGGACAGAGAGGGGAATTACACATTTGTTGGAGGGCCCGGAAGTTCAGTTAATGATCTCTGCTGTGTACACTTTGACTTATTAAAAAGGATTAAAAACTTCAAAATATTAACTGAAATATTCTCGGATCATATGCCCTTAGAATTAACAATTAAATCCCAAACTTTTGGGAAAAACAATATCATTCTCCCTCTCATTCCGAAGTTAATTTGGTCAAAAAATGATCAAAAATATTTTAAACGAAAGCTTGAAAAGTTAATAGAATGTAATCATACTCCTCAGGATCCAAGAGAAATGGGGTGCTACTTTATAAACAATATTCGGGATGCGTCAAGCCTAGGTCGGAAAAACTACATTATTAAAATGGGCACACCTACCAAACAGAAATGGTTTGATGGCGAATGCAGAAAATATAGGAGGAGGGCATTTGCATTTCTGAATTTGTATAGAAATATACAGTCTTACTGGCTAAGAGCTCAATACAATAATAGCATAAATGAATATAAAATGTTATGTAGAAAAAAGAAGAAGTTATATCATTGTCAGATAGTAGATAAATTTAAAACTGCTAGAGATGGTAAAGAATTTTGGGGTGCAGTTAAGTTGCTAAAAAAACGTAAATTTCTATTGCGAGTTGGAATAAAAAGTGCACAGTGGATTGACCATTTTAGAGAACTGCTTAACCCCCAGCTTCGTGCATCGCCAATTTTATACGCTCCAACCTTTAACGAAGTAGAAAGTTTAGATTGTGATTTTAAGTTAAATGAACTAATTTTTGTTACAAATAAGTCTAAAAATGATAAAGCGCCAAGGCCAGATGGGGTGCCATATGAATTTTATAAAAATAGTAGCTTAAACTTCCAACTGGCTCTTTTAGATTATTTTAACTTCTTATACAGTACTGCTACCTTGCCTGACAGTTTTAGTAAGTCCATCATTTATCCCTTATATAAGAAAGGCAATATAAATGATCGCAGAAATTATAGGGGAATATCGTTTTTAAACTGTATAGCCAAACTGTTTACGGGTATGTTACTAAATAGGCTCGATCAGTGTGTACAGGAGAAAGATGTCCTAAATGAATTTCAGGCGGGATTTAGAAAGGGGTATTCGGCGGTAGACAATATATTTAATCTGTTAAATATAATTAAAATTGTTACTGCGGAAAGAAAGAAAAAAGTGTATTGTTTTTTCGTCGATTTTCGGTTCGCCTTTGATGCCCCAAGTAGGCAAGCTGTGTACTAGAAGTTATATGCTTTGGATGTGTCAAATAAGTTTATAAATATTCTACAAGCGTTATTTTCAAACACCGAATCCTCAGTATGGATCAATGGTGGGCTGACGGACAGTTTTGAGACTAAGACGGGATTGAGGCAAGGTTGTTTGTTATCCCCTCTTCTTTTCTCACTATATCTTAATGTTTTACATGATTTCCTTGGCGGCGGCTTACGTATCGGAGGAATAAATATTCGGTGTCTCTTATATGCCGATGATATTGTTTTAATTTCTACCGATCCCCACACCCTGCAATATATGATTAATCGCCTGAGTGAATATTGCAGAAGATGGAACTTGTCTGTAAATTTAGACAAATCTAAAATAGTTATCTTTAGGAAAGGAGGGAAGTTGGCGAAGAGCGAAACTTGGAAAATTGACGAACAAAATATAGAGGTAGTGAGCCAATATAAGTACCTAGGTGTAATTTTAACCCCACAATTATCTTTAAAAAAACATTTCGAAGAAAAATTAAGTTCCTCGAAATTTGCAATTTTATCCACCTATTCAAATATAATAAAAAATAAAGAGATTCCGTTATCCGCAAAATTTCATATTTTCGAATCTGTAGTGGAGTTTAGATTACAGTTTTTGTGGAAGAAAAAACTAGAGAAATGTGAGGTCATACTTTATTTGAATGACTTTGATTGGGGCAAGTTGTATAAGTATACAGTAATAGCTTGGAACTACAGACATAGATCACTTCAATTTTTAAAGCTGAAATAATATGTATAATATTAAATTATAATATAAATTGTATAGTAATAAATAATAGTTTAGTTGTATGTTACATAAACAGAGTCAACTTGGCAGACGGACTAAGTCCATGCCTAAAATGTGTTTTGATTTCTATAAAAGAATGTTTGGTTATTTAATTTAAATTCTCTGTAGAAGATGTTTTGTTTGTTTGTATTTTCTGGAATAAACACAATTATTATTATTATTATTCTTCTTCGATTAAAAAGCAACATGTTTTAGTGCATAATATCACATGCTGTTCAGCCATGTATGCCTGTTTAACAATGTAAGACAGCAGAACAAGTTGTTACATGTTTAGAAAGTTTGAGGAAAGCAGATTCAACTTGGAAAGTACTAGCAAAACTGTTATTCCAATCCAAATAACTGTCATAAGACAACTTAAGTATGTTTTAGTTCATAATATGTTTATATTCTTTATTTATATCTTTGTTTTTCTTGGTTATTCGACAAATTTAATTGTAGTCCACTCAAACTTTGCGTGTTTAGTGATTTTACCCAAAATATATTTTTACCTAACTGTAGTATCGATTATAGATCTTTTGGGCGGGTTTACGCCAATGAAGGGAAAAGGGAGGTTACAGGAATGGATGGTTTGGAGATGTATTGTATGTTGCTAACACGTTGTGTATTAATAAAGTTCTTAACTAGTATTATAGTGTTCTTAGTTATTCCTTTGTGGATACAACATTTTGGCGCAGTCGTATTACTCTATTTCATAGACTTACGTTCTCATCAATTTCAAATTGTGTAGTAGCATAAAATGGAGGCAAACAAACCTCCCAATTTTGACCCTCATGTCGATTTTTCTTCATCCGGCCAACGTTGGATAAGGTGGAAAGAAGATTTTGAATTATACTTAGTGGCATCTGGCATAACAGAAGATTCACGTAAGAAAGCTCTTTTATTAAATATTGCCGGTAGGGAAGTTGCGGAAATATATCGACAGTTGCCAGACAAGGGTGTTTCCTACAATGACGCATTAAAGGTTTTAGATGATTATTTTAAACCCAAAGTCAATTTATTGTATGAAGTATATAAGTTTCGTCAAGCTAAGCAGGAATCTAACGAAACTTTAAAAGAATATTATATTCGATTAAGAGGAATGAGTACGTATTGTCAGTTTGGGGACAAATTAGATTTTGAGATTAGTGTGCAAATCTTATGTGGGACAGCTTCGCAGTGGTTGAAGAAAGAGATTCTTAAGAAGGGGGACGTTCTACTAAAGGACATTTTAGGGTTGGGTGAATCAGAAGAGGTTGTGAAGCGCCAAATGAAGGAGCTTACGGTGGATGAGTTATCCAGTAACTTAAACAAAATAAAAGTACAGGAAGTGTCAGCTGAGAAAAAAGTTTGTTATAACTGTGGGGGTTCGTGGCCGCATCAGGGTAACTGCCCAGCTTTAGGAAGAAAATGTTTCCTCTGTGGGCGAAGTAACCATTTTGTTAGTTATTGTAAGGCGTCAGGCAAAAAAGGGAGCATCATGGATTCTGGAAAACAACAAAAAACGGCTAAACGAAAGGTAAATAAAATTGAAACAAGCGATTCCGGGTCAGATGTTACTCTTAATTTATGCAATAGCCTAAGTAAGCTTCCTATCGCTAAAATTCGGCTTAATGGTCGTAAAATCAACGTAATCATTGGTACAGGTTCTTCTGCCAATATCATTAACCAAGGTCAGTACGAGAAAATTAATAATTCCACGATAGGGCTTAATAAACCTAAGACTAAGATATTTACGTATCAAAATAAGGAAGTTGAGACAATAGGCGAGTTCAAGGCTTCTTTAATGTATAAGGACAAAGAAATTAAGGATAAATTCATTGTAGTTAAGAAAGGTGAAGCCTTACTCGGACACAGGGCAGCAGAAAATCTGGGGCTTATAAAGCTAGTACTTAAAATAAGTAAAGAAAGCTGCGAAGAAGAGATAAAGAGGGAATTTCCAGGACTTTTCCGAGGGGTTGGAAAATTGAAAAATTATAAAATCAAATTACATATTGATACTAATGTACCATCTGTGGCAGTACACTACAGGTGTGTGCCATTGCATTTAAGAAAATATTTGGAAAAGGAGATCCAGCAATTATTAGCCGATGATGTCATCGAGCGGGTAGAGGGACCTACTCCTTGGGTATCACCTGTTCTTCTCGTACCTAAAGCGGAAAGTCAGGATTTTCGCCTTTGTGTAGATATGCGACAGCCTAATAAGGCAATATTTCGGGAAAGACACCCATCTCCCAACATGGATAAGATATTTGCGCAGGTAAATGGTTCAAAAATATTTACTATATTGGATTTGAGAAAAGGATTCCACCAGGCAGAGCTGGATTCTCGATATATCACGACTTTTACCACACATTTGGGATTGTTCAGGTATAAGCGGTTGACTTTTGGGATTAATTCTGCTCCAGAAAAATTTGACAATATTTTAAGAAAGGAGTTTTGTGATATGAAACATGTTTTGAACAGAAGTGATGATTTTTTAATATTTACACAAACAAAAGAGAAACATAAAGAAGTGTTGAAAGAGGTTTGCCGTCGACTCCAAAGATTAGGCTTAACCTTAAACCATGAGAAATGTATTTTTATGGCAAAAGAAGTTAGATATTTGGGGTTTATTCTTTCAGAACATGGTATTCAACCGGTCCCAGAGAAGGTGAGAGCAATTGTTAATTTAACACCACCTAAAGATATTCATGAACTAAGAAGTCTTTTGGGTATGATAAACTTTCTTTCTAGATTTCTTCCAAACCTTGCTATAGTCACTTATCCGTTAAGAACACTTCTGGAGAACAACACACCTTGGACTTGGGATAATCAAAAGAAGGACGCTTTTGAAAGGATAAAAGAACAAGTAAAAAATTTTGTAAGTAATTCTTATTATGATTGTAACAAGATTTGTCATGTATATGTAGATGCAAGCCCTGAGGGTTTAGGTGCCATTTTAGCTCAGCCAGAAGGCGTAAATAGCAAAGTAATCGCATGTGCTAGTCTAAGCCTTACACCTACACAGAGCAAATACTCCCAAATCGAACGGGAAATGTTAGGTGTTACTTGGGCTGTAGAAAAATTTCGTTTTTTCTTACTGGGCAAGGACTTTGTAATTAAAACAGACCATCATCCGCTTGTGAGCTTAGTTGAGAAAAATAAGCCCACTTCAGCAAGACTTGAAAGGTTACGGTTTAAACTGTTGGGATATAATTTTAGAATTGAACACATACCAGGGCGAGACAATCCTTCTGATTACTTATCAAGACATCCCGTTTTAAGTAAGTCTCGGAATTTATGCGAAGAGCATTTCATTAATATGATATCAGATTTAGCTTTACCAGAGACAGTCACTCGGGAACAACTCAGAGTTGAGGTAAATAAGGACAGGGTTCTACTGAGACTATTACAAGCAGTAAAAGGGGGTGATTGGAACGATCCCTTAATTTCTGCATATAAAACAGTTAAAGATGAATTATCAGTTACAAGTGATAACATTCTTCTACGAGGAACTAGAATCATCATCCCACACACGTTACAAGAAAAGGTTGTAGAGTTAGCTCACACAGGACATCAAGGAATGACCAAAACAAAGGAGTTGTTAAGGAGTAAAGTGTGGTTTCCAGGATTGAACCTGGCGGTAGAAAACTATATCAAGAAATGTATACCTTGTGTTGCAAACTCAACAAAACTGGATAGAAATCCTCTTCAACCCACCTGCAGGACCTTGGCAAAAGCTTTGTATGGACTTTTCAGGTCCTTCGCCAAACGGAAAGTATGTTATGGTCCTAATCGATGAGTATAGCAAGTATCCTGTTGTGGAGGTAATTCCATCTATTAAAACTGCAGTGGTACAACATCGCCTTTTGACAAATTTTGCGTTTGTTGTGGTGGTATACAAAACATGGAGGAAACTTACGTACCCAAACTGAAAGAGGAATTCGGCGTAACGTTTTATGCACGATACGTGGACGATTTATTCCTCATATTGCAAAACGACATAGACGTAGACAAAATAGTACATTACCTTAACAACATAAACAAGAAAATAAAATTCACATACGAAAAAGAAACGAACAACACCCTCAACTTCTTGGACATGAAACTCACAAGAACCGACCATAAAATAGAGTACGGAATATACAGAAAAGCAACTACATCGGATGCTATCATACCGCACAATTCCAACCACCCCACCCAACACAAACTAGCTGCACTTAGACACCTAACGAACAGACTTAAGTACACACCCCTCACACCCGCGAACCACACACAAGAATTGCAGACAATCTACAAAATAGCTGAAAACAATGGGTACAATACAAACATCGTTAATAAACTCCTCAAAAACGAACCACACCGCCGAAATAGGACTGACAAAAAAACGGCAGACAAATTCGCCACATTCACATAATTGGAAGCCACACGTACAAACTCACAAATTTTTTCAAAAAACTGGGCATTAAGACATCCTTCCGGACAAACAACAAATTAGGCAAAAAACTCCGCACTCGTACCGAGTTCACTGACGTGTATGACAGCAGTGGGGTCTACGAGTTGAAGTGCCCCGACTGTGACAACATTTACGTGGGGCAGACCGGCAGAAAAATCAAGGAACGATTTACCGAACACATCAGATCATACAAATACAACAAAGTTGACTCAAATTACGCCAATCACCTAAAAACTAACAAACACAAACCCGATGACATAACGACCCCGATGAAACTAATACACTCTGGCCACAAAGGACGACGACTTGACATAGTAGAACAACTCGAAATATATAAGCGAAAAACACAAAACTTAATGAACAGACAAAATTTGCTAGTGAACCATTATTCAGAACACTCTTCCCACAATAGCAACAGAAACACAATTACACACGCAACAAATAGTTCTTAAATAGATTTTAAGTTTAGGTTAGTTCTATGTATCATATAAATCTACTATGTACATATAAATTTACTAGTTTAGATATATATATATATGTTAAAAAAAAAAAGTGCGTATTTGGATGATGTATGTGAGTGATGATGTGACATGGTTTGTGGGATGCATAATAAAAAACTTAATTATATAAGAAAACATAATTAGGTATACATGCTTGCGAGCATGTGAGGGTTGCGTGAAAAAGAGAAAGAATGACTGGAATTTCTTAATTCTTTGGAACTGGAAAACTTAACTTAATTATATAAAAAATCGTTCAGTTTTAAACGAATGAATGAATTTTAAAATGTTAGTTTAATCGTTGTTTAATTTTATTTAGATTTATTTTGTGTATCTTATTTTTTATTTTTTGTATATTCTTAATATTTTGGTTAGTTAATTGTAAAGTAAGTCTCCCTCCAACAACAGAGTTTAAACATTAGACCCCAGCGTCCACTGTAAGAAAAGAATTTGCACTTTAACAACCCAAACAAGTGTTTTCCCACCCATCTGGCCACATCCCTTTATCTAGTTTTTAAGAGTTTAGTATTTTAAACACACATCTCAGTTAGTGTGTAACTAAGTCTCTGTACGAGTCTGTGTTGGCACACTGTCTGAAAAGCGCATCCTGAAGATGGGCGAACGCCCGAAACCGGTCGATGACCACAAAATGAAGCAGGCTACCACGGAAAATGTCTCTGATGCTTTCCAACTCTGCGGAACCAACCACCACAACAACAAAGAATAAATTGCTTATTTGCTTTATTTTTATTTCAATCGGCATTATATTAGGTATTGAGCAAGCCACTTCGTATGACCTAGTACGACCATTCGTATTGCAATTAATCCTTGAATTCTTTCGAGGACTTTAATATTTGATTATATTGTAAGGCTTCCATCCATGCTGGTACTCCATAAGTCAAGATGGGCAGAATCGCTCCATTGTATATTTCTCGTAATGCTTCAGTCCCAACCCCTAAGTGACCCTCGCTAATTTGGATAGAGCATTTATCATTTTCAATGATCTCTCAGCAAGGTATTTTATATGTGATTTCCACTTTTGATTCTAGTAAATATGACA
This sequence comes from Triatoma infestans, assembly GCA_011037195.1. NCBI lineage: Eukaryota > Metazoa > Arthropoda > Insecta > Hemiptera > Reduviidae > Triatoma > Triatoma infestans. Next base: position 290,323 of record JAAEAF010000695.1, read on the forward strand.
CCTAGATATTTCATTTCTTCCACAACCTCAAGCCTGTCTCTATTTAGAAAAATATAAAGTTCTACCTTTCTTCTTTTAGTACTTATGTGCAGAGCTTTTGATTTGTTGGAGTTGAATTTCACTTTTCTCTTTTTAGCCCAGTTATTTATTTCCATTAACGACCGATTGGCCGCAATCTGCAAATCAATATGATTCTTTGCGTGAATAAGGAGCAAACAGTCATCAGCGAAAGCAACTGATTCACAATTTAAAGAAAGATTCAGCATCAACAATGAATCATATAAAATTGTCCAAAATCCGGGGCCGCAAGCTGAAACTTGCGGGCATCCTTTTGTAACTGATATAACTTTTGTTTCGATCTCTGTGGCAATTATTGCTTTTCTATTTGAAAAATAATTTCTAGTGAGATTAGTAGATTGCGAGGACACTGAAAGTTTCTCAACTGTTTTATAATTTCTGGCCACCATGCCGCGTTGAATGCACCTTCCACATCCAAAGAAATTAATAGAATTTGTTCCTTGTTATTGAGGTTTATGAAACAAAGTTTTTAAACATCTGGTGTGTTAATATCTAATCCCATTTCCATTCGCAATTTTTTATGGTAAATTGTGTCGTCTTTGTGACTATCCGAAGGAAGAAATTCCTTTAATAATAGTTCAAGTGTTTCTGATAAATCTGATGTGTATGTATTACTTTCAGTTATGACGGTTGACATAATTGGTGATTTTTGTTCTTACCAGCCGCTATTTTGTATACTATATTCCAGGCACTTGACTGTCCTGTATTATTACAATATTCTCTCCATCTATCTCTTTTTTCTTGGTACATTTTCCTATGTTTATAGTATTCCTTTTTCCTAGCTTCTCTAATTGATTCATCATTTTTTGTGCGCTCATATTGCCTCCTTTCCCTGTTTGCTGTCTTCCTTAAATTCTTCAACTCTTGATTCCACCAACTGACTGTTCTGTACTTTACAGAGGCACTTTTGTTATATGGAACTGATTTTTTTAAACACTACTTCTAGGTTACTTTCAACATCTGAAATAACGCTTGAAGACCATCGGATTCTGTGATATATTTCACTAAGGCTAAATCTAAATCAATGTCATTTGTAAACATTAATTTTTTAAATCTTAGTTTAAGTTCCTTCTGAAACGTTATTCAATTTGCTTTAAATTTAAGATTTTTTTTTTAATAGTATAAAAGTTTTTATCGTTTAAAATGTTAAAACTAATATATCTGTGGTCTGATAGAGTTTCTTCAGTTAAAATCTGCCAATTTGGTATTGAAGATAGAGTCAATTGTATGATCTATATTGCTACTACCATAGCTGTATCAAAGGTATGTTTCGAGATGTTTATTTTCATTAATAGAAATAGACTGCTTGCTATTAAAAATTCTTCAAAGCTTTTACATCTTTTATTTGTTATATTGTTATGCCATAATCTGGAACGTGCATTGCTATCAACTGCTATTAATAATTTTCCTTTATTTCCATTCCATTTTACTATTTCTTCCAATTTTTTAATGCTCTCATTTATTTCAGTTTTAATATTTAAATATAAAGACATCATGCATATTTTCATTGTTAAAAATACTTCAATAACTACGAAATCTTCATTTGAAAACTGGTTGATCAATATTAGATCAATAGTTTCATTTATGACAACAACTGCTGCTCTCTTTCTATGTTCTCCAAATTCAACTAACTACCTTGTACTTAGAAAATCCACAAACTTTGTTATTAATGGTAAAGGGTTCTTGAATTAGAATTATATCGACGTGTCTCCTTTAAATGAAATCTAATAGACAATTTGTTGCACCTTTTGAATGTTGTAAATTAATTTGTAAACAAAGAAGGTTATTCTCCTGCACTCTGCTTAATTTACTACTGTCCATAATCAATGTTTTGTTGTATTCTACTTAAATACCGCCTTGTCATCGGGCAATTTTTATCGAAAACTCATGTTTAATATCACCTTCTTGTCAGCCTGAGAATATTCATTATAACGTATACAGTTTGCACATTTGTTATTGTCTGGGTTTGAATTACATTCTTTTAATAAGTGTCCAGCACCTAGTGGGCAACCTTTCCCATATAGTGGGAAAAACCTTACAGAGATAACGAATCATAAATCAATATTCTGGATTGGATATATTTGTTGTCAATATACTTGATCGATAATAAAAATAGATTTATCCTAAACAAGGAGGTTGTAGAAGAAGGAGCCGTAGATTTAAGTTTTAGTTTACTGTTTACCAAAAAAAACTTACATAAGTAACTGTCTAATAAATCAATATATTGGATATATGAGTTGTCAATATATTTGATCGATAAAAGCGTTTTTCAGACAGTGTGACAACACAGACTTGCACAGAGTAAATTCAGTTTACACACTGACTGGTGTTTTCAATTGTATTTAAAACTACACTCTTAAACTAGGTCAAGGGGTATGGTGATGGTAACTGAGTGGGAAAAAACACGTGCTTGGGTTGTTAAAGGGCAAATTTTCCTTAAAATGGAAACAACACGTGGGGGTCTAATTTTTAAACTCTGTTGTTGGAGGGAGATTTACTTTACAATTAACTAATCAAAAGAAAATATAAAATATATAAAAATAAATTTAAAATTAAATAAAATAACGATTTAAACTAACATAATTTAAAATTAAGCGTTTTTTATAATTATGCATTCCAGTCAATATATCACTTTCACACAACATGCACATACGGCATCCACGCACGCATGTATACCTAAACATGGTTTTTTATAATTATGCATTCCAGTTAATATTTCACTTTTCACACAACATTCACATACGGCATCTACGCACGCATGTATACCTAAATATGGTTTTTTATAATTAAGTTTTTTATTATGCATTCCACTCAACATATCACCTTTTTACACAACATTCACATACATCATACATCATCCAAGTACGCACGCATACTTTTTATATATACATAACTAGCAGAGTTAAAACTAATCTGAAACTAAAATCTGTTTAAGAACTATTTGGTGCATGTATAATGTTTGCACTGGTAATTGCGTTTCTATTGCTATTGTGGGAAGAGTGTTTTGATAATGGTTCTCTAGCAAATTTTGTCTGTTCGTTTATTAAGTTTTTTGTTTTGTGTTTATATATTTCGAGTTGTTCTACTATGCCAAGTCGTCGTCCTTTATGGCCGAGATGTATTAGTTTCATCGTGGTAGTGATGTCATCGGGTTTGTGTTTGTTTGCGTTTAGGTGATTGGCATAATTTGAGTCAACTTTGTTGAAACTGGAAGGACTTAGGAGACCTAGGCTCTTCGGTAAGGAGCTGAACTTTTGCAGTGAGGTTAAATATCTAGGGGTCTTCATCAACAACAAGTTGAATTGGCATTGAGTATGTTTGCGAGAAGGGACAGAAAGTTTTCTGGCAGTGCAGGAGACTAGCGGGCAAGACTGGGGTGTTAATCCACGAGGCCTTCATTGGATTTATGAGAAGTTGGTGAAGCCAAGGATACTCTATACCGCAGTTGTATGGTGGACGGGTACCTTGATAGGGAGGGACAGCAAGAAGCTGCAAAGAGTGCAGCATACGGCCTGTTTGGCTATCACAGGTGCGATGAGAACGACACCGACGGTGGCACTGGAGATGTTGCTGGAGCTAACCCCTCTTCGTATGTGGTTGTGGGTGAAGCGATGAAGGATTATCATGAGAATGAGTGAGAACCTTCAGGGGGATCACACTAGGATCGAGGATGAGATTTGGCAAGTAAACCAATTTCTGCTCTCTAAAATTGATGAGACGAGCAAGAAATGGGGATTTGAGATTAGTATTGGTAGTCTGGGGATAAACCCTTACGAGGCCACGGAGGCGGGTAACGGCATTATTTGCTGCTATTCAGATAGCTCTAGGCAGGAAGGAACTGGCCTGTCAGGAGCGGGAGCATGGTTTTAGGAGATGGACAGGGGGAGTTCGGTGGCCTTGGGTGGTTTGGCCACTGTATTTCACTCCGAGGTTGTGGGTATTATCGAATGCTGCTGCCTTGCGGAGGAATGGCAGGGAGAGATTAAAGAGGTGCGGATATTCTCTGACAGTCAGGTCGCACTGAGGACTTCGAGCAAGCCGTGTTGGAGTTCGAAATTGGTGGGAGAATGTAAGAGAAGGCTTAACGCCTTAGCTCGGAGAGGTAAGGTGCGACTCTATTGGGTACCCGGACATGCGGGAGCAGAGGGCAATGAGAGGGCGGATCAGCTGGCTAGATTATGAGAAGATTATGAGAGATGGGGAGAAGTATATGGATGAGGTATAAGGATCTAAAGAAAACTACTATCGCCAAGTCACCTCAATGACTAAGTGGTGAAGTGATGGACTTGTATGGTGGAGGTTGCTAGATCGCTTCTGCTGACCTCAGCAAAAAATAAAAAATTTAACACCTTTTCTTCTATGATTGGGAGGGGGTAGGGGGAAAGGTTAGGGGTGATGAGGAGGGTTAATTGATGGGTGAGGAGGTAAGTGACTAGGGAGGGTGAGGGTGAGGGGACGGCCGCCCTGTTGTGCAGAAAACTGTTTTAGAACCGGTCAATAATATCTACTACTATATGATAGACGCATATTCTAGCTTCCAACGGACTAGGACGTTGTACAAAACCAATAGAGCCTTTACATCAACAATTTCCCTGCAGTGCCTCCAGAGAAAGCCTTGAAATTTGGATGCTTTCCTGCACATAATCTATGTGGGAACTCAAAGTTAGACCTGAGTCCAGTAGGACACCCAAATCTTTTACAATTTAAAATTCTCTTAACCGTGATATCTCTACTTGCGGAACCCTTCTCCTATGCAATAGCCGCTGTATACTGCCCGCCGAACCACACTATCCACCATAATGATTTTCTCTCCTTCTTTTCTTCCCTCGGTCCTCGCTTTATATGCGGTGGTGACTACAACGCCAAACACCCCAGATGGGGCAGCCGAATGGCTAATCCACGTGGCAGACATCTCCTAAGGGCCCTCTCCCAAACAAACTATACATACTTATCTCCTTCCGAACCCACTTACTGGCCATCTTCTCCTCGTAAGCGCCCTGATCTCCTCGATTTCTTTATATGCTCAAGCATAACTTCCCTTTCTACAGACACCTTTGCCCTCCACGATCTATCTCCGACCACAACCCTGTTATCCTAACCCTCGATCTTCACCCTAAATTAACCCCTCCTCGACCAACTCTCATAAACGGCCATATAGACTGGGACTTATTCCGAGGCAATTTAACTCAAAAACTTAAACGTTCCTCTGAAGACACCTGCACAAGTAGACAACAACGTCGAATTACTAACTAAGTCTATACAACATAGTATCTGGCACTCCACAACGACTGCACACCATTCCCGGACAACATCCATTCCGTATAGTTTACCTCTACATGTTAGGTCACTTATTACTCTGAAGCGACGTGCGAGGGCACGGTGGCATCGCACTCGTTATCCCTCAGACAAAAGGTTATTTAACCAACTCACTAGACAACTCACTGACCAATTACATAAATACTATAACGACCAATACTCCACGTATACGCTTTCTCTTACAACCCAAGATAGTTCACTCTGGACCGCTACCAGAAAAATACTAAAATATAACAAATCTTCACATCCACTTCGACAGACTGACGGTACATGGGCTAAATCCGATGACGAGAAAGCCCATTGTTTCGCCCTCTACCTCTCCCAACTTTTTACTCCCCATCCTGATATAGAAGATCCCCTACATTCCGAAAACATCACCAAAGAGCTCGACATCCCACTTCCACTTTTTCCTCCGCCAAAACCTATTACTGCAAAAGATGAAAGGCTAGTAATTCAAAATCTACCGAAAACAAAATGCCCTGGGTATGACCTAATCACTCCCCATATCCTTTTTCAGCTCCCACCCAAGGCTGTCATTTTTCTTACATACCTGTACAACGCTATCCTTAGAACGACTCACTTTCCTACCCTCTGGAAATTTTCCTCTATCCGCATTATCCTTAAACCTAATAAACCTGTCCATTCCCCTTCTTCCTATCGACCTATCAGCTTACTTTCGTTACTTGGAAAAATTTTTGAAAAACTCCTACTATCCCGTCTCCAAACTTTAATAAATCCACTTTCCTTCATACCTAACCACCAATTTGGATTCCGTAACTGTCACTCCATCATCCATCAGGCACATAGAGTTGTAGACATCATCGCTACCTCCCTTGAGCGGAAACATTACTGCCCGGCAGTTTTTCTTGACATCTGTCAGGCATTCGATCGGGTGTGGTATCCGGGTTTATTGTGGAAACTCAAGGGCATCCTCCCCTCCACATACTACCTCATCCTTAAATCATATCTCTCCGAGCGCCATTTCCTGGTTGTCCAAGGCACTTCCTTTTTCTCCTATATTTCCCATCGTCGCTGGCGTCCCACAGGGAGCATACTTGCTCCTCTTTTATTCACAGTATACACGGCTGATCTCCCATTACATCCCAATACTACCACTTTCACCTTCGCCGATGATACGGCTATCCTTTCCTCTAATAGTGATCCCGTCATGGCTACTCGCCATCTTCAAACCCACCTCAATGTCCTCGAACCCTGGCTCCGCAAGTGGAGAATCAAGGTTAATCAACACAAATCCAAGCACATAGTCTTCACCTTAAACCGAAAAACCCTTCCCGCTATTCAATTTAACCATAACTTTCTCCCAATTGTAACCCAAATCCGCTATCTTGGACTCCACCTAGACAGACGATTAACATGGAACCTTCATACTCGACTCAAACGAAACGAACTAAATTACCGATATAGAATGCTAAAAAAACTACTAGACAAACGCTCAAAACTTACACTTCACAACAAAAGACAACTCTAAATGCCACTCGGGGGCCTTTATTTTCCTGTATGTCTACCGTTGGAGTCGCTCCAACTCCACCCTTGGGCAAGCCAGTCTCCGTGCTCTCCAATCGGCGTCTTACGTACTGCTCTACCTCGCCTATCTTCCTCTCCATTTCGGATTTTAACTCCTGTTGGATCTTTTTCATTTCTTCTTGGACCTGGTCTATTTCTCCTTGAACCTGATCTATTCTTCTTGGACCTTATTTATCTCCCTTTTTATTTCTGCTCTCATTTCGTCCTGACCTCTTTTTGCTTCCTCTCGGCTCTTCTTCATTTCGTCTTTCATTTCATCTGGCCCCTCTTTATTTTGTCTTTTATTTCATCCTGGCCCCTCTTTATTTCGTTCATTTCATCCTGGCCCCTTTTTGCTTCCTCTCGCATTTCCTTCAAAAATGTCGTCACTTCCTCCATTTTCCACGTTTGACTTCTGGTACTTATAGGCATACAACAAAACTGATACTAAACTGTTACTGTTTAGAAATTTTATCCCACTTCTGCCACCAAATGTAACGTTTTTCCCTCTAAACTAGCTACTGCAACTAGTTTTAAGTGGGTTCGTATAGATAAAATACTCTAATCTTCGATAAAGAAAACACCAATTTATTGTTATACAATAAATTACAAAATACAACACTTAATAATAATTACTTCACAGTTCAAAGCACAAAAGTTCACTTTGGTCACTTTTTATACACTTTTCACAAACTAGTGACTTATTGCAACGAAACACAAACTAGTGTTTCGTTTGTTACTGGAAAACTCTCTCAACTCTCTGCGGTCCCTCTATTTATACCGGTGGGGAATCTTCTAGAACTTCCTCGATTCCTCTAGAGAGAACTAGAGGTCCGCCAGCGTTCCCAGCGGCCACTAGGAGAACCTTAAGTACCTGCCTTCTCTTCTAGATGGCCCCACTGGCTGCGTTACAATATTTAACTCTATATGATTATGTGAGCACCATTTAAATACCTCTGAAAGCTTATTCTGCAATATTATAGAGTCATCTCTAGAATGAGCTCTCAAAAAATGTTTGGAGTAATCAGCAAAAAATAATGATTTAATGTCCACTAAGTTGGCCAGCAGATCATTTAAGTAGATGATAAAAAGCCATGGACCTACTTCGATCCCTGGGGAACACCCGAGGTCACCAGTATCTCTAGAGAATTTTCCGTTCCATTTGATTATCTGAAGCCTATCCACTAAGTAAGAACGTAACCATTTTAATAATAAACCATATTGCTTCTAATTTCCGAATCAGGATATCATGAGAAATTCTGTCAAGTGGATTTAAGTGACTGGACTCCAGAATTTTACTGACGTCATTCAATCCAGAGATCGGAGGAAAATTTCCAATTTTATATAAACCTTCCTTTTTTGGATCTTCTTCTTCTTCATCTAGCACTACGGCCTTGGAAGGACCTTGGCTTCCTGCAGCAGTTGGTTCCAGACGTCCCTATCCATAACCTTCCTTCTCCATTGCTTTACTTTCGTGTTTTGGAGATCGGACTCTACATCCTGCAACCATCGCAGTCGGGGCCTCCCCCTTGGTCTTCCGCCGACCGGGTGACCTTCATATGCTTTCCACGGCGATCTCTCCCTTTCCATTCTGTGGAGGTGACCTAACCATCGCAATTTTCCCAGCTTAACAACGTGACTAAATCATCCTCTTTAAAGAGCTGCTTCAACTCAGCGTTCTTTCGGCACCGATAAATGCTGTTTTCCATTGCTGGCTCGTATATATATCTCAACACTTTTCTTTTCCAGAATTGAGTTTCCAAGGCTACCGTATTCGTCGGCTACCGTCAATGTCCAAGTCTCAGAACCACATATAACGATGGGCCTGAGGATGGTCTTGTATATGGCAACTTTAGCAAAGCCTGGAGACATGCTTTTTACGGAGCATCGATCTTAGCGCCCCCAGGCATTTATTTCCGACTAAAATTCTACTTCTAATGTCCTTGCTGACCTCATTTTTGGCCGTAAGGGTTGCTCCTAAATATTTAAATTCCTTTACCCCTTCAAATCGGTACGACTCGACTTGAAGTCCCCGGAAGTTCCTCGACCATTCTGGAGCCATTGTCGTTGGTTACATCATGTCTACTGTACTGTCTAATCACTTGTTTCTAACTCTAACTCTTTACCAACCTTTGCATTAAATAATCTCCAAGAATGATCTTAATATCATATCCCGGACTATCATAATACACACGCCCAAATTCTGCATAGAATACCTCCTCATTTGCGTCATCTTTGTCTTCCGTAGGGGCATGCACACTTATCAGCGTGATATTTGAAAATTTTCCTTTCAGAGGTAAAAGGCATATTCTTTCACTGATCGGCTGGAACTTAATCAAAGAATGCTTTACTTTGTTACTGACAGCAAAACCAGTACCGATGATATTAGCCACGCTACCACTATTTTTCAATTGTGTGATTTCAGTCTTTTTGCATCTTATCTCCTGTAGAGCAGCTATGTCCACTTTGTATTTCAGCAGTTCCCCCTGAAGCTGACGGCTGGCGCCGGGTGCATAAATACTCGCACATTCCATGTTGTGATTTTCCAGAATCCTCGCCTAGGTCGATTATCCTTTAAAACAGTCCGGTTTTTACTTTTTGCTTTAGTTTTCGGAACCAGTATGTATTTTTACAAGGTAGGGTGGTTAGCCCTACACCCAACTCCCAACCTGGAGGACCAGAGGATTTGAATTAACGGTTCCCTTCCCTTAGGCAAGTTGCCTTCACCATGGCTGTGAGCCTTGCCCGCCCACGAAGGTCATTTAGCATTACCCAGGGTGCACCACGCGGAGGCGACCTACACTACAGTCCTCCTTTTTACTTTCTCTTTCTCCTAGAAAGAGGAAGTATTGTAACCGTGCCAAATTTTCGATATCGAGTTTTCACCTGAAATATCCGTTTTGAGGTCCCCTGAGTCCAAAAAAGTGGTTTTTAGCAAATGGTGTGTGCGTGTGTATATGTGAACAGCATAGCTCAAAAACGAAAAATCGTAGAAAGTTCAAACTTGATATTCCGTTTAGGTAGCACCATGGGATCTGACAGTAGGTCAGCGGTCAAAATTGCTTAACCGGAAGTATCACTTTACTAAATGCTTTTTTCACTTTTTTTTCCAAAATGGCTCCAACGATTTTCTTTAAACTTAGTATATCAACTACACATACAAAGATCTACAATTTTTATTTGAAACATTTTTCTGGGATTGCATTTAAGGGACTTTTAGGGGAGGGGGTGGGTGGGTTGTCTTCTAAAATGCTGTTTCAGTTTACTATACAATCCTATCATCTAACAAATACTAATTAGAATTTAATGTGTTGTTAAAATTCCGAATTTGAAAAAAATTCGGATGACCAGAAGTGCATTTTTACTAAAATGAATTTTTCAGTTTTCTGGTATTTTCTCGAAAACGGCTCCAACGATTGTCTTTAAACTAGGAATGTGAACTACACATATAGAGACTTTTATTTGAAACATTTCTCCAGGCGGAGTCATTTAAAGGGGCTTTTGGGGGAGGGGTGGGGTTATGTTTTTCCCTAAAGTGCTGTCGTAGTTGATTATACAATTCTACCACCCAAACAAAATTAATTAGAAATAAATAGATGGCAAAAATTCCGAGTTTCAAAAAAATAGTAAACCGGACGTGCGCTTTTACTGAACATCTTTTTCAGTTTTCGACAAACTCCAACGAATTTCATCAAATTTGGTACACAACCATAAAATTTGTCAATTAGGTACAATTTTGAAAACTGTAGTAAGAGAAAGTTGTATGAGTGTTTCACACCAGATTTTTTGGAATAGGTGTTACAAAGGCTTCTTTCCACTTGCACGGAAAGATACCAGTCTCAAGGGACTGATTAAAGATAATCTTTAATGGTGTAACTAGGGACTCCTTGCAATGAAAGAGAAAAAGAGATGGAATTCTAAAACCGGTCCTGCTTTTAGATTGAGACTCTGTGACCTCGGCAGGAAAAAAGAAAAAGTATTAGAACCCCAACTGTAGAAGGCTGAACCTCTGCTTCCACAAAATTAGTGTACGCTTTTTCGAAGTAATTGGCAAAGGCATTAGCAACCTCAGAATCAGAGAGTAGTCTGCCATTGCTTTCAACTGATTTCGGAACTACATTTCGCCTCTTATTTTTGATAAAATTCCAAAAGTATCTGGTATTTTCTTTAAGAAGTTATCCAGATTTTTTACACAAATTATTGTAGTCTATCCGTAATGCGTACGTCAGTTCTAATTTTACAATAGTCCTTATATGCTTCATTGGACGAAGACCTTTTAACTTCTGTGAAATGACTTCTTCTTTCGTAAGAGTTTTCTGGTATCAACAGAAAACAAAAAAGGAATTTTATTATTTCTAACAATTGATGTTGGCACATATAAGCTTATTACAGCTTGTAAAATCTCATAAAATATGCTTACATTTACGTTAACGTCGGAGTCATATAACAGAGCATGCCAATCAACCGTGGAAAGGAATTCCTTTAAATGCCTATAATTTGCTTTCCTAAAATTTTTTAAGGAGGGACGCCGCCAATTTTTTGGTCACCATATAGAAATTTTAAGACAGAAGTGCAGTAGTGTGTGATAGTTATCCGTTGGTAGAAGAGGTTTGAAATCACCAAAAACTGGAAAATCCTCCTCATAAGCAAAAAGTACGGTCAAGACACAAATTATCACAATTATCAGCACTTTGTTGTTTTAGTGGAGACCTAACAGCTGGCTATCTTCCCAGGCAGCTTTTAAATGTTTAGTACATGAAGCAAAATTTACTCTTTTGATTCTGAAACGCTACGTAATATTGTAATTTAAAGGCAGCTAACGATCTTTCGCAATTTTTGTTGAATTGCACAATATTTAACTTTTTTCAGGAAAAAAATATTTAAGTTCCCTTCCCTTATAGGCAAGTTGCCTTCACCATGTCTGTGAGCCGTGCCCGCCCACGAAGGTCATTTAGCATTACCCAGGGTGCACCACGCATTACCATTACCTACACTACAGTCCTCCTTTTTTACTTTCTCTTACTCCTAGTAAGGGAAGTATTGTAATCGTGTCAAATTTTTTATATCGAGTTTTCACCGGAAATATCCGTTTTGAGGTCCCCTGAGTCCAAAAAAGTGGTTTTTAGCGAATGGTCTGTGTGTGTCGTGTGTCTGTGTGTATGTGAACAGCATAGCTCAAAAACGAAAAATCGTAGAAAGTTCAAACTTGATATTACGTTTAGGTATCACCATGGGATCTGACGGTGCGTTATGTGTCAATATTCCTCAACCGGAAGTACCACTTTACTAGTTGTTTTTTTTACGTTTTTGCAATTTTCTCAAAAATGGCTCCGACGATTTTCTTTAAAGTTATTATATCAACTACACATACCAAGAGCTACAACTTTTATTTGAAACATTTCTCCAGGAAAATTCATTTAAGGGCACTTCTGGGGGAGGGGTGGGGTTAGGTTTTCATCTTAACTGCTGTTTCAGTATATTAGACAATTCTGTCATCTAAATAATGTTAATTAGAATTAAATATGTTGTTGAAATTCCGAGTTTGAAAAAATAGATAACCGGAAGTGCGTTTTTACTGAAATATAATTTTCAGTTTTCTGGTATTTTCTCGAAAATGGCTCCAACGATTTTCTTTAAACCAGCGTTGTTAACTATACATATAAAGAGCTACAACTTTTATTTGAAACTTTTCCCCTGATAAATTCATTTAAGGGGACTTTTGGGGGAGGGGGGTTATGTTTTTCTTTAAAATGCTATCACAGTTGATTATACAATTCTGTCATCCAAATTGAAATAACTAGAAATTAATATATGACCCAAATTCCGAGTTTCAAGGAAATTAGTAAACCGGACAGTTTTACTGGACAGTGTTTTCACTTTTCGACGAATTTCATTAAATTTGGTACAATAACTATAAAATTTGTCAATTATAATTTTGAGTACTGGAGTAAGAGAAAGTTGTGTGAGTGTTTCACACCAGATTTTTTGGAATAGGTGTTACAAAGGCTTCTTTCCACTTGCACCGGAATACAGATTTTGAGATACCTTGAGTACGAAAAAGTGGTTTTTGAAAATGGTCTGTGTGTGTGTGTGTGTGTGTGTGTGTGTGTGTGTGTGTGTGTATAAACAGCATATCTCAGAAAAAAATCTGGTGTGAAACACTCACAACACTTTCTCTTACTCCAAAATACATAGTTACATAGACGTTAGTTTTCCAACTCTAATATATAACGCTTCTTCTTATTGACTTACTATACGGTGTAACAGTCCTTAAAGTAGGACCTGGACCTCCTCAATAAGTTTTCGCCACTCGTTTCGGTCTGCGGCCTTGAGGCGCCAACTCTACGGGATCTTCCTCCACGTCATGCAACCATCTAGGTCGAGGGCACCCTCGAATTCTTGTGCCTCCTGGTTTTCCATTTAATTTTCGAGGTAACGCTTCTTCTTATTATAATTTATTTGTTTAATTGCACTAATTTCTTTTTCAATTCCTTTTTTTATGTTGTTGCGAGAAACTAGATGTTATTTGAATTCGGTCATGCCTAGATTTCCTTCTTTATAGTGCTATACATTGTGGACTGCGCCAAATACACAAAATAGCGGATCTTGCATTTCCGCCTATCTCTTTTGCTTTCTTTTTCAACAATGGAAAGAAAATTCTGAGTTTTTCTTTATAGCTCATACTAATTGTATAAAGCAGCAAATATTATTATATAAGTTAAGTTTTGTAAGTAATGCCATCTAGTAGCCGAAAGCATTTCTGTACCAGTGCAGTCTAGCGGCCACTAGTAATTTAAACAGTTTCAGTTTAGTAAGATCTAGTCAGTCTAGACATGTTGTTTTGTACTGTAAACACCCAGCAGTGTCATATACTTTAGTATTGTTTTAATACACAGTGTCCTACACACAGGTTGTTTTAGTAACATTTGTAACACCTAGCTGTGTATCAATAAATTATTGGTTATAGCAGTAAATCTCAGTTTATTATTATATGTTCAGTAATCCAACAACAAACAAAATTGACAGTTCTACAAAAATCATTAACATTTTTGGTCCTCCAATTGAGCCGGATAGGAAATACATATATATAAGAAATATAGACAAGAGTATTAAGAAAAACAACAGGTATTGTATTAAATATATAGTAAATTATATTAACAACTGCAAGCAAGCAGCAGTATAGGAACTGGCGCGAACGCTCACTCAAGTCACCAGGTTAGTGGTTGCTCCTCTCTCCTAGAACACAAAAGCATTTCCTTTTATTCTTTAATCCTATAATCCCTTTTTATAGCTAGTTCAGTTTCTTTACTTCAAAAGATTATTTGATTTCCTTTTTATTATTTGTTGTTTTCAAATTAAATTTTAATGTTTGTAGTTTTTTAATTCTAAGTTTAGTTGTAAGTTTAGTATTAATATTACGTTTTATTCTTATGGTAAGTTTATTTAGAAATAAAAGTTTTGAATTGATTTATTTTTACATTTTATTGTTTAACATTGTTGTTTATATTTTTAGTTTAACATTTTATTTAAAGTAAGTTTTTATATCAAGTTTCCTTTTTGTTTTTTGTTCATTTTATCATCTAGTTGTACTTCTCTAATATTTTTATATATTGCAGAACTTCATAAATGGCAGAATTAAAAGCTCTCATCGCCAAACGCGGCTACATCAAAGGTAAAATTACTCGTATAACTAACTTCATAAATAATTTTGACCTAAAAACGGGCGATTTAGCGCAGATTGAAGCGCGACTATCAGTAATTGAAGCTACTTTAGCGGATTTTGAAAACGTGCAACAGCAAATAGAATTCGAAACGAATTATTTCGGTTTAATAGCGCAAACTAGAAGTTTGTTAAAAAATCTACAGCAGTCACAATTACGCTTACATGAACAACAGTCACTACATCGACAGTCTCAATCAGCGGATTCACAAATCAAGTTACCAGTCATAACTTTGCCCACCTTCCATGGTTCATACGAAGATTATTTATCATTTACGGAGGAATTTAATTCTCTCATTCATAATAACAAAGCCTTAGATAATGTACAAAAATTTATCTATTTACGCTTGTCACTTAAAGGGGAAGCAGCAAAATTAATTCAAGCTTTAGAGACAACAGCAAATAATTATCAAATTGCACTTGATTTACTCAAAGACAGATATCACAATAAAGAGTTAATAATAAAAAGACACATAAAATCACTTTTTTAAATTCCAAGAGTTGAAAAAGAATCACCTACAGCCTTTCGGCAATTGATCGATGAAACAAAGACTCCTCACATACGTATATTAAACTCTCTAGGGCAACCGACATCCAGTTGGGATGCTATATTGATCCATTTAACATCAAGTAAACTCGACAACATAACCTTTAGGGAATGGGAAACCCATAGCAGAGGCAAGTCAAAGACAATGAATGAATTAATTACTTTTTTGGAATCAAAATGCCAAGTATTAGGGTCAGTTGAAGCAAATAGATCTGGCAATAAATCTCGCAATACAGATGAGATGAAAATCAGCAAATCCAATCAATTTGCAAAAAGTTCTAAGGCTATAGCTTGTGTCGCGACAAAAGAAATCGGTTGTACATTGTTATGGAACACATAAAATATTCCGCTGTCCAGTCTTTATAAAACAAAGCATCTCTGACAGAATACAGACAGTAATGAAGCATAAACTCTGTCGGAATTGTTTACGTCAGGGCTATATCGCAATAAACTGCATAATTCATTACTGCACTCGAATGAAAATAAATCTAATGATGAAAAACCGAATAATAATACTATGAATGAAGATACTGCATGTGATAATGTTACAACCGCGGGACCTTCAGGAGCAATCAATACTTATCATATCACTCAAGGACTCCGAAGTATAGTTAATACTGTTTTGTTGTCAACAGCTGTGATAAAGGTTCGGAATGAGAATACTTATGTATGCAGGGCTTTATCAGATTCTGCCTCACAAGCAAATTTCATTACAGAAGCATTGGCTCAGCGTCTGAAGCTGAAGAAAAGTAAGAATACTGTAATCATACAAGGACTCAATGCATCACGAGATGTTACATCCAGTCAGGTGTCTGTTATAGTTCAATCAAGAGTTACTGATTACCAGGCAACTTTAGATTGCTTAGTGGGTGCCAAGGATATCAGGAATGCTTCCATCCTCACGTATTAGATAGATAGATTCTACCGGGGGAATTGGCTATTCAGCCTACGCCACCGCGACACCCCAAGGATCTATTGTGGCACCCCCCTAGTTGGAGACCCTCCCCCTATCCTGTCCTTAACCGAACTGTGGAATTGGGGGGGGGGCTCCCAGGTGGTCAATCAGAGCACCCGCCATCAGAGCACCCTCTCGAGTCCTGCTTGCCTTAGAAGACTTAATAGGTCCGAGAGAGGGCCCTGGCTGAGGCTTGTTGGCACCAGCTTCTCCTTACCAAAGAGGCGGTACCTTAGCCAGACCAGCCCCTCGCACTGACATACCACATGCAGTGCCGTCTCCTCTTCTTCCTGACAAAACCTGCACAGGCTATCCGTTGCCAGGCCCATGCGATGCATGTGTTTATTTAATCTACAGTGGCCAGTGAGAATGCCAACTGCTATCCTTATGGCCACCCGGCCTAGTTGGAGTAATTCTGCAGTTAGCTTGGGCGAGTAGCTATAGATAAACTTTTTCGCCTGTCTCTGGCCTGGAGTTTTGACCCACCATTCCCTTGATCGGTCCTGCATCCATCGATTAATGGATGCACTCCTGAGGCATCTTGAGACACCACAGAACGGCTCCGGCCCGATGAGCGCTCCCATTGAACCCTCCCGGGCCAGGCGGTCCGCCGCCTCATTGCCTCTGTGACCCGAGTGCCCAGGTACCCAAACCAGGAAGACCTTATTATGGCTACTAATTTCCTTGAGTGCACCTAGGCAGTCCCATACCAGCCTTGAGCTGATCTCCCACTAGTCAATTGCCCGCAGAGCAGCCTGGCTATCCGAATAAATGACGACTCTGGAGTTGTACACTCCCCGTCTTCTTATTTCGGCGGCGCAGATAATAATCGCGACTAGCTGCGCCTGAAAGACCGTAGCTAGCCTTCCCAGGCTCACCGAGATATTACATCCCGGACGAGCCCCGTACACGCCGGCTCCCACTCCATCTTCCGTCTTGGACCCGTCCGTGTACCACATAGATTCGCCTGCAATTGGCGGCCCATTCTTCCATGCCCCTCTGTCTAATATCAGGACTTTGAAGGGTTTTTGGAAGTCATACCTAGGAGTCATTATGTCCGTAGGCAGGCCCAAGATCGGGTCCGCCTCCAGCTCCTCCCATAGGTCTTGGTACCTCCCAGTATGCCTGGGATAGATGGGCGCTTGTCCCTGTTGTACTCGTGCCACAACTGCTCTTGCAACGCCTTGGACGTGAATGTGGAGTGGTGGAAGGTTTAACAAGACCTCCAAGGCCGCAGTGGGGGTAGTCATCATAGCACCCGTCGTACTCAGGCAAGCCAGCCTTTGAATACTTCCAAGCGCTCCCGACCCCCCCATCTGCAAGGTCTTATCCTCACGTATTAAGTTACGAGGAATACAAATACCATCTACATTGCAATTGGCAGATCCAGAATTATTAACACCAAGTAAAGTGGATCTTCTTGTTGGCGCAGAATTATTATTCAGCTTACTAAGACCTGAAAGGATCCAATTGGGACAGAATAGCACTATAATATTGCAAAAAAATCTGGTGTGAAACACTCACACAACTTTCTCTTACTCCAGTTCTCAAAATGATAATTGACAAATTTTATAGTTTGTGTACCAAATTTATGAAATTCGTCGAAAACTGAAAAAACTGTTCAGTAAAAGCGCACTTCCGGTTTACTAATTTTCTTGAAACTCGGAATTTCAGCCATCTATTTATTTCTAACTAATTATGTTTGGATGATAGAATTGTATAATGAACTAGGATAGCACTTTGATGAAAATCTAACCCCACTCCTCCCCTAAAAGTGCTCTTAAAAGAAATTTCCCAGAGAAATGTTTTAGATAAAAGTTGTAGATCTTTGCATGTTTAGTTTATATACGAAGTTTCAAAAAATCGTCAAGCCATTTTTGAGAAAATTGCGAAAAAGTGAATAAATCATTTAGTAAAGTGGTAAAGTAAACGCACTTCCGGTTATCCGATTTTTTTCAAACTCGGAATTTCAACAACATATTTAATTCAATTAACATTATTTAGATGGCAGAATTGTCTAATAAACTGAAATAGCACTTTAGATGGAAACCTAACCCCACCCCTCCCCCAAAAGTGCCCTTCAGTGCATTTTCCCGGAGAAATGTTTCAAATAAAAGTTGTAGCTCTTTGTATGTGTGGTTGATGTTTAAAGTTTAAAGAAAATCGTCGGAGCCATTTTTGAGAAAATCGCAAAAAAGTAAAAAATCCAACTAGTAAAGTGGTACTTCCGGTTGAGGAATTTTGACAGATAACGTAGTGTCAGATCCCACGGTGATACCTAAACGGAATATCAATTTTCAACTTTCTACGGTTTTTCGTTTTTGAGCTATGCTGTTCACATACACACACACACACACACTCACAGACCATTTGCTAAAAACCACTTTTTTGGACTCAGGGGACCTCAAAACGGATTTTTCCGGTGAAAACTCGATATCGAAAATTTGACACGATTACAATACTTCCTCTTACTAGGAGTAAGAGAAAGTAATAGTATATTTGGTTGGTTGGTATCTGGAGCTGTGCCAGGCTATTTAGCCACAGAATCAGATGTCAAAAGTTGTCACTTCACCACTGCTGAATCAATTGACGCTACTCTCAAGAAATTCTGGGAATTAGAATGTTGCAATGATGCTAAAACGATGACGCTTGAAGAAAAACTATGTGAGAAACATTTTAAGCAGCATGTCAAGCATGACGCGAATGGACAATTCACAGTAAGATTACCCTTCAAACAAAATATAGGACAGCTTGGTCAGACCGAGGAGACGGCGTTAAGACGCTTCAATCATCTGCGAAATAAGCTACTTGACAAGCCTGCTATCAAGGTGCCTTGCTTAGAATTCATGAATGAATACATAAATATAGGTCACATCAGGAGGTTGGAGAGGAAAATGATACAAATGAGCATACTTACTACTTGCCGCATCATGCCGTTTTAAAGGACACCAGCAGTACGACAAAATTACGCGTTGTATTTGATGCATCAGCTCTAATGATGCATCCTCTACAAATATTTCATTCAATGAGGTACTCATGGTCGGTCCTACTATTCAACAGGATCTATTCTCAATATTGAGCAGATTTCGGAAGCATAGATATGCCCTAGTTGCGGATATAGAAAAGATGTATAGATGTATCTGGGTACATAAGTCGTAAAGAAACTTACAAAGAATTTTTTGGACATCGGATCTGCAACAGGAGCCTAAAATATATCAGTTAAAGACACCTACTTATGGAACTGCTCCCACATCCTCTCTGGCGACACGATGTTTACAACAGATAGCAGAGAATGAGCAGGAACATTTCCCACAGGCATCGGAAATAGTTAAACAAGATTTCTATATGGACGACCTTATTTCAGGTACAAACTCCATTGAAAGTGGTAAAAACCTGAGATCAGAATTATCAAGCTTGTGCGATAAAGCGAAATTCCATTTACGTAAATGGGTATCGAATGAACCAGAGCTGTTGGAAGATATTCCAATGAAGGATATTGAAACATCACCAACCCTTAGGTTTGAAAACCATTCCATAATCAAGACATTAGGACTTTATTGGGAACCTTCATCAGACAAATTGATGTATTTTATAAGTGAGAGTGATTCAGCTCGAATTTCTAAAAGAACAATTTTATCGCAGATAGCTAGCACATTCGATCCGTTAGGTTTAATAGACCCAGTAGTTTTTACAGCTAAATTAATAATGCAGAAGCTATGGCAATTAAGAATCGGCTGGGATGATGATATGCCACAAGATATCCATCAGAATTGGACAAGCTTTAGAAATCAGTTAGACATGTTAAACACTTTGAAGATAAATCGTTGTGTGATTGATTCTCAGAACCTCATGCAAATCCAACCGCATGGATTCAGTGATGCTTCCAAGGTAGCGTATGGTGCGTGTGTATGCATTCGTTGTACTTATGAAAATGTCAACGAAGACATCAGTAAGACTACTTTGCTCTAAATCCAGAGTGGCTCATTTAAAGGAAATAAGCTTGCCAAAGTTAGAGCTTTGTGGTGCACTTCTTTTAGCGCAGCTTATGCATAAAGTCAATGGCATTCTCAATATGAAGGTCAACAGACAAGTATTGTGGACAGATTCTTCAGTAATTCTGGCATGGATATCTTCCTTGTCCAATACTGGAAGACGTTTGTTGCGCACAGAGTGACAGAGATTCAGGAATTAAGTTGTATTAATGATTGGCATCATATTCGCTCATATGATAATCCAGCAGACATAATTTCAAGAGGGCTTTCACCAAAACACTTATTACATTCTGAGCTGTGGTGGTATGGACCCACCTGGTTGAGCATGGAAGAAAGTGCATGGCCTCCTTTTCAGCGAACTGAAGATATTTTAGAATTCCCGAAAGGCGTAAGGTAAACTAAGTCTTTATTCATGTAATAGGAGATGAACTTTTTTCAAAGTACTCAAGTTTACGAAAATTACAGCGAGTGATGGCATGGTGTATACGTTTTGGGAATAATTGTCAGAGTGAGAAACGTACAAGGGGAGAACTGTCAGTGGAAGAATTGCAAACAGCCTTAAAGACTTTAATCGGGTTAGCTCAACAGCAGTTATTTAACAGAGAATTGCAGGATTGGAAAATCAAAGGAAGAATTAGCAGGAAAAGTAAGCTTCACTCTCTCCAGGCGTTTGTTGATGAATCGGGTCTCTTATGCGTGGGAGGTAGATTAAGGAACGCTGGCTTGCCATTAGAAACAATCCATCCTGTTATTCTACCAGCAAAGCATCCACTAGCATACTTAATAGCGAAGCATGAACATGAAAATCAGATGCATGCGGTACCGCAGGCGCTTTTGGCTTTATTAAGGAAAAGATTCTGGCCTCTCCGTGGTCGTGATTTAGCAAAGAGAATAGTACATTCTTGTATTAGATGTTTTCGTGTCAAACCACGATTCATACAAAATATTATGGGAGATTTACCAAAACATAGAGTAAAACCAGCTCGACCATTTGTAAACTGTGCGGTAGACTATTGTGGTCCATTTTACATCAAGGAATCGACTAAACGAAGAGCTAAGATTGTTAAATCATATGTAGCGGTGTTTGTGTGTTTCGCAACAAAAGCGGTTCATATTGAACTCGTGAGCGATCTTTCAACTCAATCTTTTATAAGAGCTTTAAGGAGATTTATGTCCAGACGTGGGATATGTGCTAACATATATTCAGACAATGCAACGAATTTTGTTGGACAAAGCATGAGATGGCTGCTCTTCATGTCAGAAATTCACCAAAGGAGAATTCTACATTTTTAGCAGAGCAAAAGGTTAAATGGCACATGATTCCACCTCGATCTCCACATTTTGGCGGCCTTTGGGAACGGGCAGTTAAGTCCTTAAAATATCATTGCGCAGAGTTTTGGGTGAGGCTAAGCTCACTTATGAGGAGTTTTGCACAGTTTTATGTCAAGCGGAAGCTGGTTTAAATTCAAGGCCTTTAACCCCTCTTACCAATGATCCCCAAGACCTATCCTATTTATCCCACGGCCACTTTGTAATAGGAGCACTTTGACAGCTCCAAACTTTGATAGAACCAAACTTGCAGGCATTAAACATCGACCAATTGAACCGTTGGCAAAGAGTTCAGCATTTAACTCAGCAATTGTGGTCTCGTTGGACATCCGAATATCTTTGCCAGTTGGAACAGCACACTCGTTGGAAGGAAGGGAACTATAATATTCAAATTGGAGATTTGGTCATTATCCCAGACGACAATCAGTCCCCGCTGAATTGGAAATTGGCTAGGGTTGTGCAGTATCACTCAGGACACGATGGTATCACCCGAGTTGTAACACTTTTTTTTTTTCTAGGGTTCTGTACCGCGACCATTCTTGATCTATTGTACCCCCCTCTGGTGCCTAAGATGAGCTAGCTCATCTATAGCACCCTCTCCAGGTTTAACTCCCTGAGGAATCTCAGGATCCTGGAAGGTTCTAGGGTAGGTATTTCCTCCTCCCCTATCTGGTAACAGCCCAGACTACTAAATCCTCTTTGAATGACGGCATCACAGTCCGTGAGGAGGTGTATCGGAGTTTCCTCCGCCTCTCCACAGAATCTGCATATGCCGTCACCTACTAGGCCAAGCTTTCTCAGGTGCCCCCTGAGTCTGCAATGCCCCGTAAGGAATCCCGTAAGAATACGGATCCTATTCTTACTCAGACTGATGAAGGCTTTCGACTTTCCTGGTTATAATCGCCCAGACAGACCTTGGCCTGCCTCAGTCCCGGGATGGTGTTCCAGAGACGAGCTCTTTTAGCCACCTCCTCCTTCTTGATTTCTTCTAGAAATACTTGGTCACTGACTCCACAAAAGGGCTCTGGCCCAATAAGAGGAGATACAGCGCCTTCCTTTGCCAGGGCGTCAGCTGCCTCATTACCTTCCACGCCGACATGTCCCGGCACCCAATGCAGGGTGACTTTATTGCTCCTGCCTAGTTCATTAAGTTTGCCTAGGCAATCCCATACCATTTTAGAACTGAGTACGTAAGAGCTCAGTGCTTTAATGGCCGCCTGACTGTCGGATAGGATAACTATCTCCTGATTCCGACATCCCCGATCGAGGTTCAACTGAGCGCACCTTCCAATAGCGTAGATTTCCGCCTGGAAGATGCTAGGAAACTTGCCCATGGGCTCTGAGTGTTTGATTCTAGGCCCAAACACCCCTGCCCCGGTTCCTTCGAGGGTCTTAGACCCATCTGTGTACCACTTAATGGCATGCTTGCTAATACTGTCCAGGGCGGATCCATCGCTCCACTCTCCTTTCGTACTTAGCTTCGTAGAAAAATTCCTAACGAAGCTATATTTCTTAGTCATGCTATCTCTAGGAAAGTCCCAGGGGAGGGAGCCTGCAGAAGGAGGCATTCGCCTCCCACCCCCCAGGCCACATCTCCCCATGCCCTCCCTAGAGATTCTGAGGAGGGCTCCCTTCGCCACTCGCTCCACCACTAGGTGGAGCGGTGTGAGATTGAGAATAACCTCAATCCCGGCTGTAGGGCACGTCCTCATAGCTCCCGTCGTGCATAGGCACGCAAGGCGCTGTACTTTGTCAAGAGTCTTCTTGACCTTCTCGAGCTTTGCTCTACTGTACCACGCTACTGCACCATAGGTGATAATAGGTCTCACCATCATAGTGTACATCCAAATAAGAATTCGAGGAGGGCATCCCCAGGACTTGCCCGCCACCCTCCTGCACACCATGAGAGCGCGAGTAGCTTTACTGGCCGTTATTTCAACATGCCTATTCCACAGAAGCTTACTATCCAGAGTTACCCCGAGATATTTAACCTCCTTCTTCCACTCTAGATCAACTCCAGCTAACTGGATACTTTTCAGATGTGGAAGAGTCCTGCGCCTTGTAAAAGGAACTACCGTGGTTTTCGCTGGGTTAATACCCAGCCCCACAGAAAGGCACCATCTATTAGTGATGTCTAGACCCCTCTGTAGTATTTCACAGAGGGTATCCTCGAACTTACCCCTAGCAATTATGACGATATCATCGGCATACCCCTGACAGGAGATGTCGAGATCCGCCAGTTTGCAGAGGAGTTCGTCTACTACCAAACTCCATATTAGGGGTGACAAAACCCCCCCTTGAGGACAACCCCTGGTCGTACTGACTCTAATGGTTTCTTGGCCCACCATCGTCTCCACTGTTCGTGTGGACAACATCTCATTCACCCACCTCACCATGGTGCCGTCAACCCCCCTTCTAATTAGGGCCCTACTGACGGCCTCATGGGAGGTGTTGTCAAAGGCCCCTGCTATGTCAAGAAAGACACAGATGGCCGTCTCCTTGACATCTAGAGATTTCTGGATAGCACTCGTCAGCTCATACAGAGCGGTATCCGTTGATCTTCCCGCTCGGTATGCATGCTGTCGCGGGTGCAAAGGCACCCTCTCCAGAATCTCCGTTCTTATATAACTATCCAAGGCCTTCTCCATTGCCTTAAGAAAAAAGGACGTGAGGCAGATAGGCCTAAAGGATTTGGGCAGGGTGGAGTCCTTATTCCCTGCTTTCGGGATGAACACCACCCTTGCCCTTCTCCATGGTCCCGGTATGTACCCGAGTGCCAAACTGCTTCTGGTTATTCGAACCAGGTGTGGTAGGATCTCCCCTATGCCCCTCTGTATAAGGGCGGGAAAGATTCCATCCACCCCCGGTGACTTGTATGGCAAGAACGAGCCAATTGCCCATTCCAGCCTCGAAGGAGTACAGATGGCTTTGGCTACTTCCCAATCCACCCTGCCGGGCCTGCCCGGTTCCATCACTTCCAAAACCTCCTCCCACGGTAAACTCCCCGGGAAGTGAGTATCCAGCAGGAGATGAGCCCTTTGCTCTCCATCATGCGTATAGCTGCCATCAGGATTTCTGAGCGACATATGAGCTCCCATGCCATGCTTGGCCATTGCTTTATGCAGTCTGGCCGCCACCGGCAGGGAGTCAATCTCACCACAAAATTTCCTGAAGCTATTTCTCTTGGCTTTCCTTATTTCCTTATTGTAGGTTGTCAGCTCCACGGTGTAGCTCTGCCAGTCTCCCATGCGTTTTGCTCTGTTATAGAGCATTCGCACTCGAGACCTCAGCTTCGCCAAGTCCTTGCTCCACCAAGGAGCATCCCTACTACGATGCAACCTGCTAGTGGGGCAGCTATCCTCAAAGGCGCCTATGATTGCCCCATTAACCTATCCAAATAATGTTCCAGCTCCAGCCGGCACTGTGGAGCCTTCACCGTGCCTATACGGCTAAGAGCACACCCTAAATTGGTTTTAAATTCGTCCCAATTTGTACGTCTGGGGTTCCTCCATACAGTCTCCCCGTCACCGAGCCCCTCTAGATCAAACATAATGATCCTATGGTCTGAAAGGGAGGGCTCGTTCGAGACCTTCCAGTTCCGAACGAATTGCCCGATACTCTGACTACCTATCGTAAGATCAAGAACTTCCCTCCTAACTCTAGTTACGAAGGTGGGCGCTGCCCCCACATTAAAAATGTCTACATTATATTGAAGGATAAATTCTAAGAGGTACTCACCTCTCCTGTTGTTGTCGCTGCTGCCCCATACTCTGTTGTGGGCGTTGGCATCACATCCGATGAGGAGTGGCAGCTTCCGCTCTTGACAGTACGCCACCAGCTCCTGCACCTCCGCTGGCGGTACATCAGCCCTGTCCCCAGCGAAATAGCTGGATGCCACTACAACGGCGCGGTGATTGCCTCCATATTGTAGGTGGGCCAAAATAGGCACTAAGTCCCGCGTCGTAAATTCTGAAAGACAAGTATAATTAATATTGTTCCTGATCAGGATGCAGGCCCTAGGTTTGTCACTTTTTGCATCCCAAATTACCTTGCCATCCTTACCTGACAGTCCGCAGATCTGTCGCCCGACTGTCCAAGGTTCTTGAATCAGCACCAGTCCTAGTAGCCGCTTGGTGAACAACCTTGCTATGTTGGCTGATGCCCCCTTAGCGTGGTGCAGGTTCACCTGGGCTACCCCGGTGCTCAGTCCCACAGCATGACTGTTCATGGAGGGGTGAGAGGAGGATCCCCCTCCTCTTCCAGAAGCATCTGCTCCTCCTCCTCCTCCTCCTTCGAAAGGCTCACCCTGAGAGATGAGAGATCCACATCTCCCAGGCTCACCCTTCGTTGGGCCTCCTCCGGGGGGCAATCCTCCCGCGGTGTTACTTCCTCTAGGGTGGAGGGCGAAGGAGCTTGATGCTCTTTCGTGCCCGCCTCATCCTCGGACTTCCTGAGTCCTCTAACAGGGAGTTTACCAAAACGGTACCTGATCTGGTACCCCTCCCTCTTCAGTGCCTCGTACGATTGGCCGTCAATGCCGGCAGTCAGCACGAGGCCCGAGTTCTCTTCTTTGCAGCTAAGGACTTTCCACGCCATCGTGTTCAGTCCTTCGTTCTGGGCACTGACGATAGCTAGTATCTTCTCTATGCCCTTGCCTTCACTACGCGGGAAGAACGTCGTAATAGTGTGCATCCTCGGGATGTCTTCTCCCGAGCACGCCACCAGCTCTTCCCCCGTCCAGGTGCTCAAAGTCGATGCCTTTTCGTGCACCCAGTCCGCAGTCTGTTGGTTTGTACAGTCCAGCCAAAGCATGCCTGGACGGAAATGAATTCCCTCGAAATGGAGCTTATGCTCCCACCCGAGGGATATTTCCTCTACTAACGCTTCTTCTAGTGCTGACAGCTCCTCAGCACTAAGCACCTCGGCATCACGCCCACCCTCACCACCTTCACTGCACCAGCATAGCTGGGGCCAGACTGGCGAGGGATAGGGCGCCCAGCCGAGGAGAGCCCGGCAAGTGCAACTTGATCGGACGAAGCCACCCTTCTTCTCTTAACATCCTTCTTCTCGGGAGGTGTAGTGTACCTCTCCCGCTTACCCTGGGCCTGTTGAGGTGGGCTATTGCCCCTCTCTTGTGCCCTGTGTTTCTCTGCCTCCGCCCTCGCCTCCTGAGGGTTCATGCCCTCAGAGAGCGCGCGGAGGTACCATCTGACGCCTGCCCCACTGAGACCTCTTCTTCCACTTAAGGATCTTTCTCCCTCCCGGTGCCTCCGCCATCTTACCTGCACCAGGAGGAAGAACTGGAGCCTTCTTGCTCCCTTCCTCATTCTTCTTGTCCGTCTGAGACTGGTCCGCCTGACGAGCACAGCTCGCCCTGGCAGTACCAGGTCCAGCGGTTCCTTCGTTACCCCTGGGAGCTTGCTCCTGAGGGGTCCGATACTCAGCATGCACAACAGCGGCTACTACCCGCTTCTCCACCTGTGCATGTCCAGCCTGATGAGCAATGCTCATCCCACTTGTGCTAGGTACCACCCGCACATCCACTTCACTAGGAGCGAGCTCCTTTGTGCCTGGACTGCACGAGATGGTACGGCGGCGCCTGCCCGCCCAGTCTTCCGGCTCTTCCTCTTCTTCTTCTTTTATTTTGGGGTGCTTCCATATCTGGTCCCACGAGGAGCTGGGGAATTCTTGAGTCGACTGTGCCAGAGCCCCGCATGACACAGCAAGGCCATTTATTACTCCCTGATGTGGCCCGGTTTCAGAGAGGCACCGTTATAATACAGCCTGTATTACCCCCCGGCTGCAAACCTCCATGGGCACGGTACGCATAACACCCTGTTTTGGGGGAAGGTGTATCTCCGAGGCTGCCCCCAGGGACACCGCCTTGGATGACCGACGGGTACACCTATTCCGTCGGGGACTTTTATCGACGTCCAGGTCTAGGTCCGCCGAGTTCTGTAATAAACAGGGTCACCTCTTGTAGGGTGCAGTACTACTAAATGCTGCGCTCGGACGGCCCTGATAAATAGGAGGTGAAGCCTGCTATTCACCCTGGGGTATCCCCACCAATCCAGAGGAAGCCCCTTGACCCCGAGTTGTAACACTTAGAACTTCCGGTGGAAATACCAAGAGAGCTGTAACTCGGATTTGCCCGCTTCCTGTAGATAACCAGCTCGATCATGAAGATGTTGTATCTTAAGGTGCTAAAGTAATAATTATGTATTGTAGTTCTTGAAAGCGACCCTTTCAACGGGGCCGGTAGGTTAAGTTTTGTAAGTAATGCCATCTACGAGTAGTAGCCGAAAGCATTTCTGTACCAGTGCAATCTAGCGGCCACTAGTAATTTAAACAGTTTCATTTTAGTAAGATCTAGTCAGTCTGACATGTTGTTTTGTGCTGTAAACACCTAGCAGTGTCATACACAGTTCTTTAGTATTGTTTTAATGCACAGTGTCCTACACACAAGTTGTTTTAGTAACATTTGTAACACCTAGCAGTGTATCAATAAATTATTGGTTATAGCAGTAAAAATCAGTTTATTATTATATGTTCAGTAATCCAACAACAAACAAAATTGACAGTTCTACAAAAATCATTAACAATAATAATATTATTATTATATTATTACTTGATTTTTTGCATTTTTTTAATAAAAAATTGCTACTGCACAATTTGATAATTTATAAAATACCTGGGGGTGAGTTAGTTTCCTCCGCGTGGTGCCCCTGGATGCTGCTTAGGCAATAACTGAACGACCAACAGTGGTTTTAACCTGTGTTTTCTGTTTAACAGAAAGTGCAGTCTAAGGAAGTAGTACCTCAGAACACCAGAGGTTGAAGAAACACACACGGCAGCCTGATGCCATAGATAGCAGCCCTAGAGAACCCGTTCCTCTTAAATAACTATTATTAAGAAAAACAAGAATGAAAGAGCTAGAAGGATTTTAACGGATATATATCGGCGAGGAAAGCAGATACAAAATTTGGAACTTGGAATGTAAGAAGAATAATGGGAGAAGAAATGGAATTAATAAAGGCAGTAATCTGAAATGGTTGGCACTGACTGAAACGAAGATGAAGGGAAGCGGGGTAAAAATTTTAGATAACGATTATACTTATATGCATTCTAAAGAAGTCTGATAGAGCACGAGCAGGCGTGGGTTTCCTATTCCACGTAAACACGCCTCTAAATTAAAAAACTGGTTATTTAAGAATGAGAGACTCATGACAGTGCAATGGAATGAGGAGGGGGATAAGCTGGCAATTATTATTGCTTATGCACCTAATGAAGCTGCTTTGGCGGAAGAAAAAGATACTTTTTTTGCAGATTTGTAATCCTTAATAGATGACAGTAAACGAAATTGTATAGTGGTGGAAGATCTGAACGGAAGAGTTGGGAATGATGGCAAGCGTTGGCTGGGTAGTTTAGAAATATATGGGGAATCGATCAGAAGTAATAATGGTGAGAGAATCTTAGAATTATGTGTTGCTAATGACTTGATTGTAGCCATCTCAAATGTATCCTCACAAAAATATTCATAAGTATACCCGAGAAGAACCGTCAAGAAATGAAAAAGGTATTATAGCTTATTTTCTAGTAAGTAGAAGTATGAGAAAAGATATTCGGGATGTAAGAGTAGCGTGGATATGAAATTGGAAGCGACCACTGTCTGCTCTAAATAAAACAGCCCGAAGGAAATTAGAAAACAAAAATAGAAATAGGCATAGAAAGATAGAAATTAAGACAAAAATTAATAATTACAAACTAAAAAGAGAAGAGGTAAGACGTGAATTTCAAGATAAAGTACAATGCAAAGTAAGAGAACGACATACTAGCTGGGCAGTAACTGATGTCGAAAAGGGTTGGAACACTTTTAAGAACATTGCTTTAGAAGGAGCAGAAGAGCTGTGTGGAAGGTCAAGGGTGGGAGTGACAAACAGCCTGGTGGAATGAAGAAATAAAGAGAGAGGTGAAATGTAAAAAAGAAAAATGGAAGAAGTATCTGCCAACGAGGTGCTAAAATGATTATGAAGCATTCAATACACAGCGCACAAAAGTTAAAGAAATGGTAAATAAAGGTTAACAGGCTTCCTGGGAAGAGTATGGAAATGCTATGGAGAAAAATTATAAAATTAATAAAAAACTCTTTTATAAGGTACTTAGGAACATGAGAAAGGAAAAAGAGCCCTGCTTAAAATTTATTAAAGACAGTAAAGGAAAAATACTCACAGACGGGGGGAAAGATAATGGAAAGATGAAAGGAATATTTTACTAACCTACTGGGATCCAGAACAGAGGAGAGGATCTTGAGGAACAGGACAACAGTCCTCATTCGGCTGATGAGAATGTAAAATGGGAAGAGGATGATTACATAGAAGAATGGGAACTAGAATCCGCCATATCTAAATTGAAAATAGGTAAATCAGCAGGCCACGATGGAATTTCTCCGGAAATGATGAGATACATGTGAGCAGAAGGAGGAATAGTCCTGCTACAACTAATAAATGAGATATGGAGAAAAAAAGTTATACCTCGAGATTGGGAGGCGTCTATAATAAAACCTATCTTCAAGAAAGAAGATAACCGGGAGTGCAGCAATCATAGAAGTATCGCCCTGACCAGTGTACCGTGTAAACTGTACTCAAGGATTTTAGAAGAAAGGCTTAGAAAGAGATTGGATCCAATCTTGATAGTGCTCACTATAGGTTTAGAGCTGAAAGAGGTATCCAAGATCTGATATTTACTGTCAGATAGGTTAGTGAGAAATTGTTGGATAAAGGAAAAGCGAGCTACAGGTGGTGCTTCGTCGACTTGGTTCCAAGAAGCATTATCTGGCAGACATTGAAAGACAAGGGGGTTAAAATAGGGCTGCAATTGGCTATCTAAAGCGTATACTAGAAAACAAGAAACTATGTACGTACCGCAAACCTAACGTCTGGAGAATTTATCACAACCCAGGGTGTAAAACAAGGATGTATTTTAAGTCCCTTTTTGTTTTTCTCGTGTTGGACGAGATCATTAAAAAGTGTGAGAAGAGAATGAAAAAGTTACACATAGGGTACAGATATCTACAGAGTTGGGAATTGGTGTACTTGCATACGCTGACGATATGCTAGTAGCAGCAGACTCTGAAAAGAACCTCCAGTTTAATATTAACGTCCTGGTGGAAGAATTGAAGAAAAAGAAACCGGAAATTAATACCGAGGAAACGAAGACTATGGTGATCGGTGTCAGCAGCAGGAGAATAAAAAATGAAGGCCTGGGGAGCGGTATTGGAGCAAGTGAAATCGTTTAAATACCTGGGTAAAGAAATTAAAATGAAAGATGAAGTAAGAGAGAGGATAGGTGCGGCAGGAAGGTTTTTTCACGCCACTAAAAACAGTTTCCTACGCAAGAAGGAAGTCTCCGCCCAAGCGAAGGTCGCTGTTTATAAATCTGTGTACCTACCACATATTATCCTATTCTAATGAGTCTTGGACCCTAACAACAAGACTGAAAAGTCAAATTCAAGCCACAGACATGCGTTATTTAAGAATGGTTTTAGGGAAGACTAGAAGGGACAAGATAAGAAATACTACAGTTAGAAGAGATCTGCGCGTAGAGCCAGCCATAGATTCCGTACATTTCCGGTGACAACCCAATTTCGAAAATTAGGCATACTCGCAATAATTACAGCATTAAAAACGCATATCCGGTCATAATTTTCGTCAAACTCGGAATTTCAACAGCATATTTAATTCTAACATTATTTAGATGATAGAATTGTGTAATAAATCGAAATAGCACTTTAGAGGAAAATCTAAACCCACCCTTCCCCTAAAAGTGCCCTTAATTGAATTTTCCCGGATAAATGTTTCAAATAAACATTGTAGCCCTTTGTATGTGTAGTTGACATACCAAATTTAAAGAATATCATTGGAGCTGTTTTTGAGAAAATTACAAAAAATGAAAGAAAAAACATTCAGTAAAGATGTACTTCCGGTCGATGGATTTTTTTTTGCCCGAAATGTTGGTGTGTGTTGTTGAGGTGGTGGTGGGGTGGGACCTAAACGGAATATCAAGTTGAGCTTCCTGCAACTTTTCGTTTTCGAGATATTCATTTCACACACCATTTTCTAAAACCACTTTTTTGGGGTCTGGGGACTTCAAAGCGTCTATTTCCACGAGTTTCCTCTTACTACTATTAGTAAGAGAAAGCAAAAATCGCAGAAAGTTCAAACTTGACGTTCCAAGTAGGTATTACCATAAGATCCGACACGAACATCAAAATTCGTCAACCAGAAATTCCACCTTACTAAATGGATTTTGTTTTTGGCGATTTTCTCAGAAATAGCTCCAACGATTTTCTTTAAACTTATAATAAAACATCAACTACACTTATAAAGATCTACAATTTTTATTTGAAACATTTCTCCAGGAAAATTCATTTAAGGGGCCTTTGTTGGAACGGTGGAGTTAGGTTTTCCTCTGAAGTGCTATTTCAGTTTATTACACAATTCTACTATCTAAATAATATTAATTATAATTAATATGTTGTTGAAATTCGAGCTTGACGAAAATCGGATGACCGGAAGTGCGTTTATACTGAAAAGTATTTTTCAGTATCCGCTGTTTTCTCTGAAACGGCTCCAACGATTTCCCTTTAAACTATGTGAACTACACATATAAAGAGCCACATCAAACATTCCTCCGAATAAACTTCATTTAAGAGAGTGTTCTCGGAAGAAATCAAGAAGGAGGAAGTGGAGAAAAGAGCTCGTCCCTGGAACACTCTCCCGGGACTGAGGCAGGCCAAGGTCGAAACGAGACCAGGAAAGGTCGAAAGCCTGCATAAGTCTGAGTAAGAACAAGATCCGTATCCTTACGGGCACTGCAGACTCAGGGGACGCCTGAGGAAGCTGGGCCTAGAAGACGATGGCACATGCAGATTCTGTGGGGAGTTGGAGGAAACTCCGATACATCTCCTCACAGACTGCGATGCCTCATTCAAAAAAGAGTTAATAGCCTGGGTCCTCTAAAATGCTATAATAGTTGATTATACAATTCTACCATCCAGACACAATTAATTAAAAATAAGTAGATTGCCAAAATTCTGAGTTTCAAGAATATTAGTAAACCGTTAGTGCGTTTTTGCTGAACAGTTTTTTCAGTTTTCGCGATTTTCTCCATAAGAACACCGACGAATTTCATTTAATTTGGCATACTAACTATAAAATTTATCAATTATAATTTTGTAAACTGCAGTAAGAGAAAGTTGTGTGAGTGTTTCACACCAGATTTTTAAATAAACTTTGTAGAACATTTTTTAAAATAAATTAGAGAGCATCTGGTGTTAGAATTATAGCGGTGGATTCAGTTACAAGCAGTTACTAATACGGACATGGCGCAAATTCCACAATCGGATATTTGTACAGCATAAACTCTGTAAAAGATAATTGATTTTCTCAGAGGCTCCCTCCTCCGGGCACTAGCCTGGATTCACCGGTCACGGCATTTCATCAGAGCTAGACCTAAAACTTGCCCGCTAAGGGACTCCTCCTGTTCTAAAAATAGGCCTAGCTCCGAGCCAGGTCGATCCTCTTCTGACGGAGGACTTCCCTGGCAAATGCCTGACCAGCCCCCAGGCCACCTCGCTCGTCAGCATTGGCCCGACAATGTGGTCAATGTGGATGTGGCCAGCTGACCCACCCTTTCTTCCAAGGCAACCCTATCTCTCTCCCACCTCCCACACCCGAAGAAGGTGTGGCAAGCGTCATCGCTTACCCCGCATCCGTAGAGGCAATCACCCAATTCCCGGATCCTCATCCTGTGGAGGTAGGACCCGAAGCATCCGTGGCCGCTGAGGAGCTGAGTGACATAAAAGTCCACCTCCCCATGCGGCCTCCCGACCCACCTCTCCACATCTCCAATGAGTCGGGCCGCCAACGGCCTCATCCCCTCCCATAGCGCCTGCCACATCCTAAGGGTGCGTCGCCTTTCTTCCCGCGCAACGGCTCTCCCGGCGCCCTCCACCCTCCTCTCATATATCCTTTTTTTCTCCCGCGCCAGCAACGCGATTGGGATTACCCCGGCTATCACCAATACTGCTGGCTCCGACACAGTCCGGTAGGCCGAGGCAATCCGCAGCGCGCCCAACCGCTGTACCCGGGCAAGCCTTCTTCTGTGGGCCTCCCTCCCCAAGGCGTCCGTTTGATTTTGTGGTCGTTTACAGGATTCTTATCTTAAATCCAATAATAGTCACTTTTAAGTCCAGTTATGGAAAGTGTGTAAAATGTCGTAGAATATATTTTTTTAATAAAACTAACAAATTTATTTTTACTATAGTTATCTATTGCTTCTTAACGGTAAAACATGCATCATGATCTACCTATCTTGTTTTCAACTTAAAGGTCAAATTAAAAGATTTATAATTCGAAAAGATATTCATTAAAGTAACTAATGGAATAGTTATCAACGCATATTAATAAAAACCTTGACAAAGAAAACCTTGCATTTATCGCATCTATTTTTATTCTTTTTTTAGACTGTATCGTTTTTGTCTTTGTTTTTAACTGTGATAAATAAAACCAACATCCATCTCCGTTCCTTATGTATAATTTAATTTTATATGTGTCGATTAACTTTTTACATTAAATGAGGTGAATTTCAACTGATACAATAAAAAATGTTAGGTAATTAAAAAAAAAAAAAATTTGAGATGCTTCCCCTTACTAATAGAGTTATTCCACTATATCCTAAATTTAGTGATGATGTTTCTCCTGTAGGCTTTATTAAATAGGCAATTAATTGTAAGATCTTTAAAGAGGGAGTCATGTTTATTTTCCCATACTGCTAGGAAGTACTGCAATTGTGTAGAGTTTCAAAATTGTCTACCAGAAGTACAGTTTTAGGTGTCTGAATACAATTGGTCCATGTGAGTACCTGTCTGAGATCTAACAAAACGGAAAAGAATACATGAAGATCAAAATTAATATTGTTTAATAATCACCAAGGGTCCAGACTTTGAAGGTTTCAGCCACTAAAAGAGCCTTTTTTTTTCAGTTCGCCGTAAATTTTCTCGATTCTAGTTCTTACGATTCTGTTGAAACTTTTATTTCATTATAGCACTTCTATAATCAGTCTAGAAAGAGCAATCCCTGAGTCTTAAGAGCCTTTCACCAAAGATGAGGGCTGCCTTCTCTCTTCTTTGACCTAGAGGTTCTATGTCCGCTTGAAATTCCATAGCTAGAATGGGTGTAGATTTGGCGGCATCAGTTATGATGCGCAGGGCTTTGTTCTGAATTACATCAAGCTTAGTTTGGAGCTTTTGGGTGCAGTTATAAGCAACTCGTTGCCGTATTCAAAAGCCGGTCTGATGTAGGTCTTGTAGGCAAGATTGAGAACATCTTGAGAAGCGCCCCACGTCATGCCTGACAGCCTTTTTAAAAGGCGTAATCTGGACATACCGCGCTCTGAAGCCTTCTCCACGTGTTTGGCCCAACTGAGTTTGTTATCTAAGGTAATAACCAAATAGGTACCATTAGATGTTTCCTCTAGCCTCTTCTTTCTGTAGAAAAGGGAGACTGTTGGAGGTTTGGTACTGAGTGTAAACAATTGTTAAGACTGTTTTTTTTGTGTTCAGAACCATTTCATTTCTGTCCATCCATA
Source organism: Triatoma infestans (assembly GCA_011037195.1). Taxonomy (NCBI): domain Eukaryota; kingdom Metazoa; phylum Arthropoda; class Insecta; order Hemiptera; family Reduviidae; genus Triatoma; species Triatoma infestans. Next base: position 325,431 of record JAAEAF010000695.1, read on the forward strand.
ACGATATAATCTCCAAGGCTCTGTTCATTTCGTTTTCTATTGCCTTAAGGTTGGAACTTGAAGTCCAGATAACCAGGTCATCAGCATACAATAGGCACTGTACTCCCGGGAGATTTACTGACACAGTCTCAATTATATCATCAATCATGAGATTGAAAAGAGCTGGGCTTAGAACCGACCCTTGGGGTAGGCCTTGTTTAGTGAGGCGGTACGATGAGTTGGTATTGTTGTAACTGACACGAACGTACCTTTGAGCTAAAAAAGATTTTATCCAGAGGTACAGGTTACCTCTACCCCTATATCTTTCAACTTAATGAGAAGCTATTTCAGCTTAATGAGAAGCCAAACGCGATCAAACGCTGAGGCACAGTCAACCAATACCGCTACTGTGCTCTATTTCCTTTGGAAACCGTCCTTGATTGCTTGTGATTTGAGATGTTCTATTGTGCCTCTGTTTCATGCAAACGGCCTGTCTTTCAGAGATAGCCTTCACCTTGTCAAAATATTTAATAAGTCGATCGAGTACCATGTGCTCTGAAAGTTTACAGATCGCACTGGTAAGTGATACCGGCCGGTAACTATCTATCACTTGCCCTTCTTGGGAATGGGAATGACAGTGGCCTTCCTACATGCATTTGGAATGCCGTCCCTCCAAGTTTTGTTAATGATGTCGAGCAAGGCACCTTTAGCCTGAGCTCCCAGATGTGCAACAAACTCAGGGAGGACACCATCGGGTCCGGCACCCTTACCTTGTTCCAGCTTTTTGATAGCCCTCTCCAATTCGAATAAGTCAAATGGGCTTGAAAGTAGTGCATCATCCTGTGACCTCAGAGTCGGAAGCTTAAGATCACTCTTCCGAAACTCCCGTCTTGGTTTAAAATTGCTCACTCCAGCGTAATGCTTGCAAAACGCCTTAGCTATGTTTATATCGTTGGTGAGTTCTTTTCCATTACAGAGGATAGGTCCATTTTTCTGGTTGTTCTCATTGTTAAGCTGCGATATAAATTTGTGTGCCTTTGGTCCATCTTTACTGAAATCCAAAGTTTCCTAAAAAGATTGATAGGCCTTCTTTTTCGGTGCAACGATTGCTTTTTAAAAGTGGCCTGGTTTTCCTGAGAAGAATTCAATCCTCTAGTAAACCTGTGCCTTCAGCTTTTCGTTTTGCACTGTCCCTATCTCTCTTGAGTTTCTCTAAGTGTGGGTTCCAGAAAGGGGTGAACCTCTTGACCTGTCCTCTCGGCACGTGAGCAGCACATTTCAAGAGTGCGGCCGTAAAAATGTCACATGCCTTGTCTATATTCACTTCAGGTGGGACGCGAGAGAGTTCAGCCTCTTGAGGCTTTGACAACTGCCCCAATTGGCCTTTTTTGTATTCCACTGAGGGTATCTGTGCTCAGTGGCTTTGCAATGGCTTCGAGCAACTTATGCGACGAGTATTTTATGGCCTGCACCCAGGTGCCAGCAGTAAGTTATGTTTAATATTATTGGACATCGAAGTATGTGTTAACAATAAATCCGGATGTGAGATTCCGCCAGAGTAGGATAAGAAAGTAGGCTCCCCAGACTCATTCTCAATGAAGTCAATGATCCAGAGTCGATGAATTCTTCCACTATATTGCCACTATTCTTCCACTATATTGCGATTAGTGCTCCTGTATCCCCAGCGCTTTGAAGGAGCGTTAAAATCTCCAAAGATCATTGAATGCTCTCCCAGCGGGTTAAAAGGCACTCCAAATCTGGCTTATTGACGGGAGGGTTGTATAGAAAGAAGATTCTAAAATGAGTTCCAGACACCCATATTTCTATTTCTATTGTTTCCAGCTTGTCAGAGATAGACATCTCATGAATTATCTTCACCTTTGATGTAATTGAACTCTTGACATACACTATAATGCCCGAGGCTATCTGCCTGGACTTTCGCAGAGTGAAGATTTGATAACCCTGAATTCCCCACACCTGGGGGCTGTCCGCTGCAGCACCCCCCTACACTACGCCAACAACGTCAATGCTATTATCAAAAAGAATATTGTTGAGTTCTAAAAATTTGTCCTTAGTTAATCCTCCAGCATTTGAAAACGCAATAGTTGGGCTGGAGTTGTCAAGGCCTTGAAAAAGGCCTTTGAAACGAGTATTTTGCCGCGAATTCATGGTTTGGCTGCTTATTGGCGACCAGGTGATTGTTTGGTTTTCAAAAAGATTATCCAGGAGCACGTGGCACTAACCGGGCATGTTATGGGCATACCGTGAAATTAATGAGTGTTAAAAGACATAAAAGGAAAATTATTGATAATGAGGGGAAAACAATTGAGAAACCTATATCAATGATATTTGTAACATTTAGAGGACACCTATTACCTGCATACGTTAATCTATTGTATGTAAGGTGCCCTGTGGAACCATATGTTCAAGGAGTAGTGCAATGCTATAAATGCTTATGTTATGGCCATTTTAGCGCACAGTGTAGCATAAGCAGTGAAGAACATCAGAAAAAAGATTGCAAATATGGGAGAATGAAAAAATGTATACATTGCCACGGACAGGAATCTACGGATCGTAAACTATGTCCAGAATTTGAGAATCAAAAAACGATCAGAACCGTTATGTGTGAAGAAAAGATAGCTTATTTAGAAGCGAAAAAACGTATAAACGAGAGGACCTATACTAAAATGATAAAAACTACTATAATCAATCCAGAAACGGATTTTCCCACACTAAACCTCTCACTTAATAAACATGAGACTAAAAAACTTGAAGATAAACAGATAAAACGTAAAAGAATCGAATCACCACCACATTTCTCAAAACGAGAAATCCAGAATCATTATGTACTTATTCCTAAAAATTGTATGGGTGGAGTTATCCCCTGTAACCGCTATAACCTCAACCAAGTGCACAACAAAAACAGCCTGAATAAATTTGAATACAGACAAAGAACAAATATGTGAAATAATTCTACCAGGTGTAAATAACAGTCAATCAAAAGTAAACAAAAGTTTATCTAGCGAGAAATTAGTTAAATTAATCAATGAAAGAGACACTCACTATATTAAGTAATAAACACGATTAAATCGTTATCTTAATTCTCTGGTATTTAAATATACTTTTATTTAAATAACCTTTTTCATAAACTATGAATTTAGAAAAACTAAAATTACTCCAATGGAACGTTCTATCAGCGATTGCCAATAAAGGGAGCTTAGAAAATTTGTTAATACATGAAAATATTAAAATTGCGTTAATTAGTGAGACCTGGTTCAAACCCAATAAAACTGTAAAATTTAAGGGTATAACATAATTAGAAAAGATCGAAATGATGGGAAATCAGGTGAAGCAATTTTAATTAACAGAAATATTCCATTCAAAACAATAGATAATTTATACAACATAAAAGATGTTTGTTCAATAGGAATTTCAATTTTATTAAATAACCATAGTACCTTATCAATAATCTCTCTAAATAACCCTCCAACGATTTTTGTAAACGCTATGAATGGGAGAATGCTAAAAAGTCTACAATCGGGTAATTTCATATTTAGGAGGAGAATTTCATGTACACCATACATCCTTCGGATCCAGTTATATGAATAAAAAGGGTCAAAGTTTACTAGATACTATACAGAATTGTAATGTTATTTTTATGAATGACGGTTCGCCCGCATTAATAAATAATCTCACACAAACAAATAAATCTGCTATTGATTTGATATTGTGTTCACTGCCTCTATGTTTTTCCTGACTTTAAACGACGATCCATTAGGATCCAATCACTTACCAATAATAATACAATCAATAAGTAAATGTATTCAGAAATTTATAATACAACCTACCGGAAACGAGATACACGTAAAGCGAATTGGAAAAATACACAGAGCATTTAAGTAATAATAAACGTGAAATCTTAAATTATAACGATTTTATTTCAGACGTGAATAATGCTCGCGAAGCAACTATTCCTCAAACTAAACCACGGAATGCTCAATTTTATAACTGTTGGTGGAACGAACAATGGGCAGAAGCTGTAAACAAGCGTCGCGAAGCTTTCAAAAAATATAAAGAACATCCCACTTACATAAATTATTATCAATATAAAAAACAAGAAGCAAAAAATAGTAAGAAAAGATCCTGGGAGAACTTGTACAAATTTAAATAAAAATGTCTCAAACAAATTTGGATTAAAATAAAATAACTAAATATCAAATCTATAATAAATATTCCACCTTTAGAGGAGGGTGAATGGGTTAACAGTTTGTTAGATAACCTAGCTCCACCATACATACAAAATATGATAAACATTAATAGCAACAGAGATGATTTAAAAAAAACAAAACACATTTTTTGATGAAACTATTTTGTATGAAAGAACTCAACTCAGTAAAAAAACGGAACTCAAACAGCGCGCCCGGAATCGATCAAATTCAGTACTCTATGCTCCTTAATCTACCTCCAAATATGAAACGGAAATTATTAGAATTATTTAATCGAATTGGATAGACAGAAATTTTCCTGAAGAATGGAAAGATTATTTAATATATCTCATTTTAAAACCAAACAAACCAAGAGAAATTGATTCGTCATACCGTCCACTTAGCTCTGGCGTAATGAAAACTTTAGTAAGGCTCATAAAAGCTAGATTCGAATGGTGGCTAGGGTATCACGACAAGTTTCCTAAATCCCAATATGGTTTTAGAAAAGGTAAATCTATAAGCGATTTACCAGATGCTATTGATTGAAGATATCAAGCGGCTTTCACTTCAAATAAAAGTGTGCTAGCCCTATTTCTAGATATTAAGGCAGCTTATTAAGGAGCTTTCTAAATCCCCATTCTGGCAAAAAATTAAGAAATCTTAAAATCCTCGCTAAATTCATAAATAATATCATTACCCTGATCACCAAGGAATATTTTTATTAGAATTAATGAGAAGATTAGAGGGCCACAGCAAACGAGCCTAGGTTTACCCCAGGGGGATATTCTTAGCCCGGTTTTGTATGCATTATCTGGAACATTTACTAACAGGAGTAAAAATTATTCAGTACGCCGATGGCAATTATGTGACAGGTACGTCTATGAGCAATGTAAAACAGTTTTATCCCAAGCAGTAACAAAACTAAAACGGTGGCTATTAGAAAATGGTATGACATTATCAGAAAGTAAGTCGATTTTGAGCCCTTTTTCGAGAAAAAGAAGAATTCCTCTCCCTGGGATAGTAGAACTAAGTGGCTTCAGTTTCCCATGTTTAAGGAAGGTTAAATTTCTGGGTATTATATTAGATAAGCCCTTTAACTGGAAAGCATTCATATAAAGGAGACAGCTTCGAAAGTAGATAATTATTATAATATATTAAGAGTTGTGGTGGTTGGTTCCGCAGAGCTGGAAAGCATCAGAGACTTTTCCGTGGAAGCCTGCTTCATTTTGTGGTCATCGACCGGTTTCGGGCGTTCGCCCATCTTCAGGATGCGCTTTTCAGACAGTGTGCCAACACAGACTCGTACAGAGACTTAGTTTCACACTAACTCAGTCTCTGTACGAGTCTGTGTTGGCACACTGTCTGAAAAGCGCATCCTGAAGATGGGCGAACGCCCGAAACCGGTCGATGACCACAAAATGAAGCAGGCTTCCACGGAAAATGTCTCTGATATATTAAGAGCTATAATGCATTAAAGGTGGGGAGCAGACCCAGAAGTGGCGCTTATGTTTTATAAAGCCACGATAAGAGCAATATTAGACTTTGGAGCAATGTTTTATGGACAGGCGAGACGTACAGTGGATTCGATGGCAAAGGAAGCTATGGAGAACGGTGAGACCGAATATATTTCAATCCCGATCTCTGTATAAAAAAATATTTAACTCTGGAAGTAGTGGAAGAATGGCAAAAAGCATATGAGACTTCATTTAAGGGAAGATACTATAAATCTATCATAAGTAAGATCTCAAAAAACATTTGGTTTAAACATTTAAATTTGAACAGATTTGCTATAGTCACAATTAATAGATTGAGATCAGGTCATGCGGTGGGAGCTATTTATGCAGGAAAGGTCTTAGACACTCTTCTTATAATCTCTGTCAAGACGTAGAAAATTTCCAGCATGTGATAATGAGGCGCTAAATTCGTACGAGAAAGAACAGAATTATGTCATAAAATTATGCCGTATCTCACAAACACGTTCAATTATGAAAATATAATATTTTCAGAAACTCCAGAGGTTCTACAAAGTTTAGTAGAGTACCTAGCTGTTTATAAATGTAAAGTTTAAATAATATGAGAAAAAGGCGATCTACTAAAATAACTCTAGTGTAAATGAGGGCTGAGAACATGTAAAGGTTCAAGTAATAGGAGAATATGGTCGAATGGTCTTTGTAACCATGACCAGAAAAAAAAAAAAAAATTCAAAAATTGCTTATATTTTGATCTAGTCAGTATCTAAAAATACCTACAAGTCCATACAAAATATAAAAAAAAAATTCTATTCTATACTATTTATTATTAAAATAAGATACAGTTTTTCCAAGTTGAGCACATTTTTACCTAAATAATCTAATTTTTTGCTACTTTAAATTCAATATTTAAAGCATTTCCCAAACCGGCGGTAATAATATCACCTGGTTTTATTACACCTGTACCAGCTGGCGACCCAGTAACTATAAGATCGTATGGTTCCAATGTTATGTATCGGGATATATAGGAGATTAATGTTTCTGTAGGGAATATCATTCCAGAAGTGGAACTATCCTGTTTAGTGATTCCATTTACAGCGCACCATATTCTTGTGTCCTGCGGTTGTGGCAGTTGATCAGGAGTCAGGACTCGACTAACTGGACATGCGGTATCGAAAGTTTTGCCCAATGTCCATGGATGACCAGCTTCTCTGGCCTCTTTCTATTAAATAAATTAGTAATCGTTATTTCTTATAAAAAAAAATTCTAGATAATAGTTTTATAACACTGAGAATATTAAACATAAATTATACTAGTTTTAAAATGAGACTGAATCATAAAATTCAACTTTTGCAGATTATTTTATGATAAACCGAAGCACAACTATTAAGAAAAAAACAGAAAGCATATAAAAGTGTTATAATACAAAATGAATATAAGTTAGAATATTCTTTACAGAATCCCACAGAACAATTCTTAAAAATATATGTTTCTTTTCCTGATGAATTTTATTTTATTACACTAATTTTAATGTAATAAAACCCAGGCTCTACCAAGATCTCTGAGAAGACTCATCTTTGTTTTGTTGTTTTTCTTTTCCTTTCAATTAGCTCTATGTGTAAAGCTCTAAGTGGGCTGGCCCATATCAATTTGTAAAGATAATAAAGTTTTATTTTAATAATTTTACTAAATACAAAAGAAATTTGATCTATAAACGTTTTGTAATAAGCCTCATCATAAACCATATTACAATTTTGTTATTACCATATTACAAATAACGGTATGACACATTCTGATTTTACTGTAGACTGTAAGCTGTTCTAAAAGAAAAAAGCATTTGCAGAGACTAACAGAGAAAGACCTTATTACTAAAATCATGAAATGTATAGTTTGTTCATTCATTTTAGAAATACTTCTATCTTGTATTCATCTCTCAGAAACTGCAATATTGGAGTCCACTGCATCTGGCAATTTCTAAAAACTAAACTAAACTAATGCTGCACAGAACATAGCAGCATCCATATTTATCTGCCCATTCTTGACCTTCTCCATAAGCCACGGGGAAGCCTGTGGTCTCAGATCAAAATGTAAGATTATTAAAGGCTTTAAAAGTATGTCATAATAAAAATGGGTTTTATACTAAAACGATGGAATGGGCGAAAGGGGGTTGCAAAGCGAGGTGCAGACCAGCTTATAAAAAATGTGTATAATATTAGTATATATATAAATTTAAAAAAGAAGTTTTACCAATATATTAACAGCTGTAAGATCGAGAGCTAAACAGTAACCTCCGATGTATTCCTTTATTTTCTTTGGTTCAACATTCTTACAGACTTTCCCAATAACTGCACCAAGTTCAATTTCATGGTGTACTTCAAATCCTTCTGGAATCTGTAAATTAAGTCTCTTTATACAAAATGAACCAACTTTATTTTCATTTTTAAAACAATATTAGTTTATAACCTTTATTTCTTGCCCTTGTGTAATGTAGGACGTGCTGGCTTTTAAAAATACAATCGGTTCAGTTGGTATTTTAAGTCCTCTTTCAGCAACCACACTCCTTAAAATATAGTTTATTAATTGAATTTCTTTTATAAACTCGCTTGGCTTTTTAAAATTTGAAATTAGGTTAATATTTACTTATAGTTTAATCCGGCGCCAATAATTTTCTTACTCAATGGTAGAAATTTATTAACATTAAATGACATGTTTGCACGACTACATTTTCTTTTCTGATTTTATTTTGGTTATCGGAGGAACAAAAAAAGGAAATAATCCCCCACTTGGCGAATTTTGCTTGCATCACCAAATATATTACCGACTACAATGCGCTCTATAGTAAGATCTTGGAAATATTTTAGTGGTGGCTTAGGTTTTCCTCCTTGAGGTTTTGTCTTATGTTTTTCGCACATAGTTCTTTCGTTTTGTTTGATGTTCATCAAGCATACATAATTGGTTTTTGTTTTTGTGTTGACTATTATAATTGTAAAAATTCTGTTATATTTTTTCAAAATTCCATAAATCAATCTTTATCTGCGCCCTGATGGCTGAGGCGAATGGTTTGTATAGCATGAATTGATTGCTTGTCGTAGGCAGTTAACTTATTTCACTTTGTTTGCTAATTTCAACTTGTTATTAATTTTGTGCTAAAGAATGCTTTTTAATTGATAGAGTTATTAGACACAAGTTAAGGTAGCTCGCTATAAATCCTAAAAATAAAGTTTAATTCAAATTATTAATTGGTATTCAAATTAATGCCATTTTATAACATTGTAAAAATTTTTTAATTATCCTTGTATTTGTTAGCAATACACGTGTAAACCTATTCATTTTAGGGATTAGTACTATGGACTCAATGGAAGAAAATATACCACCAAAACAAGTAAGTATATAACGGTATTGGTTTACTAGCCGCATTATCATTCTCCCATATAACAGCTTCACATTTTTTCAAAATATAGAATTTCAAAACTTTTTTTTTTTTTAATTACAGAAGGTGAATAAATAGTGTTGATTAATGTTTGTATTTCAGGACTCTAACCATGCCGCTCCAGTTGTGAATACTATTCCTTTAAAAAAGTCACCGATGAAAAGAAGCCTTACACCAGGTACTGATTTAATTAATGCAGAGTAGTTTTATGAGTTAAGTAAATTTTAAGTCACACTTATTGTTTCTAATTTTTCTAGCCCTTGTTATTATTTCTTTTTTTTAGTTGAAAAAAGTTAATCCAAGTTGGAAGTCATTTTATATTGTAGACACAATTTCATCTTTCACATTTATTGAATTAGGTTTAAGGTTCTTACTATTTCTTGGATTCCTGGAAAGAAATTTGCGTCCTATTGCCTTTATATTGTTTAGGTTAACAAAGAAAAAAAACTAGAATGGAAAGCATTATTATGTTATTGAATTCTAGATGCTTATTTAAAACAAAATTATTTATTCAATTTAGCACTTCTGACATGGGAATGGCTAAAATCGGTTAATTAAGAAATATGTTGTGATTGGTTCCACAGAGCTGGAAAGCATCAGAAATATTTTCCGTGATAGTCTGCTTCTTTTTTGGTCATCGACCGGTTTCGGGCCTTCGCCCATCATCAGGATACTTTTTGTCAAACATTGTGATAACATATGTAGATTTGCACAGAGCAAATTTAGTTGATAGGATATCAAGTAAATTTGCCCTGTGCAAATGTATGTTATCACACTGTTTGACAAAAAGCATCCTGATGGTGGGCGAACGCCCGAAACCGGTCGGTGACCACACAAAGAAGCGGATATCACGGAAAATATCTCTTTGACAAATTAAGAAATTTAATTGGGAAGGCAATAAACAAGTATAATGTATGCAGTAAGTTAGGAAAATTGATTTTGAGCAGATAAATATATTTAAAAGCAAGTTGGACCAAATTTCAAACTTTTAAATTGGAATTACATTTTAATGTCGCAAGCAATATAATTAGCATTTTGTGCCGAGACTTGGTGTGTCTGTGACTGTTTATATATTTTTAGAGCTTATTCGGGATACCTGCTCTTCCTGGGCTTATTCCCTTCAATTTTCTGTTTACAAACATATGCCTTTAATAGTTAATTTTCATCGTTGGTTATTTCAATTTGGAAATAAGATCATAACAGAAATGAGGTTACTGCATCGACCATTACTAAATAAGAAATCCAATAAGTTAAACAGATACATTAAAAGAAACTTTATATTCTTGCCAACCTTTGGGAAATATATATTTTCTTGTTTAAGTAGAACAAGTATGTTGTAATATTTGACTTGTTAATTTTACATATCATTTCCATCAGTAAATGTATTATTATTCTTTTTTATAAAATTATTCACAGACAGAAAAAATTCTCTTATTTCCGTTAAGAGCAAGTACTGTGATCGTGCCAGATTTTCGAAATTGAGTTTTCACCAGAAATACATGTTTTGGGGTCCCTTGAATTCAAAAAAAAGTTTTTAGTGGGTGTATGTGTGTGTTCACAGAATATCTCAAAAAAACGAGAAGTCACAGGAATCTCAAACTTAGTATTCCTTTAGGTACTACCTCCGCATCATACACAAAGATTTCTGACAAAATCCATCATCCAGAAGTGCGACTTTACTGAACGATTTTTTTTTTTTTTCAGTTTTTCATAATTAACTCGAAAACGGATGCAACGATTTGCTTTAAACTTCGTATACCATCTACACACATAATTACCTATCACTTTTATTTGAATCATTTTCCAGGAAAATTGATTTTATTACATTATGATGCCCATTAACAAAAAATCATTTCGACAAATTCGAGTTTAGTGAATTTGTTAGGAATTCCAAAGAATAAAACCAAGGTTCGTGGACTATTCCAAAGTACATCGCAGCTTTCAAAGAAAAGAAAAATATTCGTAGCAATTTAGTGAAATGAAAATCTAAAAAAAAAAAAAGTTACAAAATGGTATGATTTTTATATATTAACCATGTTAAAACACCGGAAAACAACGTATTCTTTGATAATATAGACACTATATTGTTTGCTGTTTGTCATCAACTCTTATTATTGTTATTTATTTTTTCTCAGTTACTGCTGGCATTTTTTTTAAAGAAAGGTGCGGATTGTGCCAAGCACATTTACATTAATTATTTAAGAATAGCCGCACAATGTGGCATATATCCAAAATGACGGCCTTTTGAATATAAATGGTTAATCTGGGTTGAATATTGAGAAGCGTGATACCATCATTTTGGGACAATTCCAGTCGTGGAATTGACAAGAGGAACAACCGTGACTCTCTCTGCCCTCCATGTTCTCGGAATTTCTTCCGAGTTATAACAGATCTGTCATAATATAGGAGGTATCTTCTGTCCTCCAGTACTAGGAATGGAATATATACTTATAGGTATGGTGCAGCCATGGATTCTAAGAAGCCACATCTAATCACCAGTTCTCGATGAACAATTCCAGCGACATTGTTATGACGCTTGGATTATTATTATTATTTCCCTTTTTTTTTTTTAAGGTGTCTCGCGGCCCTTAGGCACCTGGATCACTATAGTAACACTATAATTATACGAGAACAAATTTTTTCGCGGCACCGCCTGCAGACATCATCTCTCTCAGCAGGGTCCTTAACAATGTGCCTTTTATAATATTTGGTGCCCATAACCTGGTCTTGAATGGCCTTCATGAACCCAACTGTTTCCGGGAATAGTTCACCGTTTCTAAGCCATGCGTTCGACGCTTATATGTCGACATTCGGCCGTTCAAGATCATATGCAAATTTCCCTTGCAATAGTTTGGCTTTCCATGTTCTTATTGTTTCTGGCACATCCTGGACCCTTACGTTCGCTCGAGGCGACCGGTCACTCAGATCTAGTAGCGAATCCCAACCGCAAACAACGCTATGAAGATATGAGTCATCGCATCTGTCAAAGCGATCCTTTTCGAACCTTCTCGCATCTTCTCAGTGAACATATTTGGCTATTGTGCTGATCTATTATGCCACGATCCCCGGCACCACCTTCTGCCATTGGAAGAGTGATGTGTTCAACAAAAGAATTCCGATGATGCGTTCTGTATTCATCATTTCTATCCTCACTTCTCTTTCAAGACCTTGTAAATCCGTTCAACAAAAGAATTCCGATGATGCGTTCTGTATTCGTCATTTCTATCCTCACTTCTCTTTCAAGACCTTGTAAATCCATTTTGGACCAAGAAGTAATTCTAAAGGAATAAGACAGCGTGGGAATGACATAAAAGTTGATTGCCTGCACCATATTTCTAAAGTTCAACTGAGATCTCAAAACTGTTTGCAAGCGCTTTGATATTTCTGACTTCAGCTGCTATTTCATTCACATGTGCTCAGTTCGTTTAGATTGCTGCACTCCTAGATACTTATAGTAAGAATGTTCGTGTATGGCTTCAAAAGCATCTCCATCCGGTGTTACGAAGTCATTATTCTCTACTTTCTCTCAGCTTATATTAAGGGTGCGACACTTCTCCAGGCCGAACTCCATCTGAATGTCCCGCGTGTACATCCCAAATATTTGAATTAGTTGATTCAATCGTTTTTGATTTCCTCCGTATACGTTCAGGTCATCCATGTAGAAAAGATGTGTTAGTATACATGGGCCACAGTCCATAGTTTTCAATTCAAACCCGTATCCCGACCCATTAAGCATTCGGGACAGCGGATTCAGTGCTAAACAAAACTAGAGAGGACTGAGAGAATCCCCCTGAAAGATTCCGCTTCTGATTGGTATCAGATCGGTTGTAATGGAATTTTGACCCACATGCAGATCCAGAGAAGTTCGCCAAGCTCTCATAACTTCCTGAAGAAATAATCTTATTGTTGGGTTGACTTTATAAAGCTGTAGCACTTTCTGCAACCATGAATATGGTACAGAGTCAAACGCATTTCTGTAGTCAAAATTACATAAGTAGAGATTTCTTTGTTTAACCTGGGCTTGCTTCAACGCGATGGCATGTATAATAAGTTGTTCCTTACAACCTTTTGCTCCTTTACGACATCCTTTTTTGTTCCTCTGACAGAATAGCATTGTTCGTGATATGGTCATTTATTAATATTGTCAGGCTTGCAATCATAATTTTGTAGAGGGTCTGAAGACAGATTATTGGACGATATTCAGATGAGTCGCTCGCTCCTGGTACTTTTCGCAATAGGTACGTGATACCCTGAGTTAGGAATACCAGCATTAATTGGGGGTTTCTTAAGCACTCATTCATGTATTCTACTAACCGTTGATGGATACGTAAACATTTGTACCTGTAATTACTTCTCGTAACCATGAATACCATCACTACCAGCCGCCTTCCAATTATTATGTATTTTCTATTGCCTCTTTAAGGATGTCCACAGATATAGTTCGTTCTTCCATTTCCTCCTCCAGTGGGCGCAGAATTTCTTCCTCCGTCCGTATCCACGATGCAAAGCTCTCATGATTAACCGGAAAAGACCATACTATGTAACTATAAATTACATACACATGTAACTATTACTAAAGTAACTATGCATTTCGCACTTTGTCGGTGGAGTTCCTTGTCTTAGTCCCTCCCCAGTACTGCAAGTGTTTTTGTTTAGACCGCAATAAAAGCCTCTTTCACTTTTCAAAAACTCTTTATTCTGCCTTTCCTATCAGAACATTTGGTATATTTCCTAGGGCAAAAAGATACGCTGCAAAGTTTTTGCTTTATAGTATCTGCGAGATTCAAATTCATTTTATCATAACGAGAGTGACGTTGGTACTTGAGGGAAATTATTACTTGAACTTGCTTCTTAAGTTTTTTACTTCTGCTATCTTTAGAGTAAGCAGTAATCCTCGAGAGCTGCGCTCTCGACAGGTTGATCTCGTTCTTCAGTCTTTGCTTCCTTGGTGAGTCTTTTTTCACGTGTACCTGCCTGGATACTCCTTTAAAATAAATTTTTGAACCGTTGGCCTTAACTGCCGTGCAGCAGCGCAGTATATTTCGCCATGGAGTCCCTCAAATGACTGAATATGAGCGAGATGAGAAGGTAATATTCGCGTGTTGATGAAGTCAACAATTTTAAAAAAACTTTACCGAGTTTTTCTGGCGAGGAAGAGTTGGACGCAATGTGGGATCCATTCCACCGTAAAGGGTTAAAGCTGTCTCAAATTCTGTAAACAGGCCCTCGAAATTCTCTGTATGCGGTTCATTATTCTGGCATTCCATGCTTGACGGATTATCTGTAACTATGACAGACCCACATTCTCTTCTTGCGTCGTATTTCCCGGAGAACCATCGATGGTCTCACCACCCAGACCACTGCGGTTATTCAAGATTTGAGCGACATCTGACTTTATCTGCTCTAAAATCACTGGGGAAATCAGATTATTCCTTATGATAGCACGCCGTTGGTCTGTTAGGCAATGAGTTGTAGCATTTACTGCTGGATATGCCTCCGAAAATAGGCGATGTAACTTATCCCTATAAGCCGTCATATCAGTTATTATTATTATTATATCATATCATTGTATATCATATTAGTTATTATTATTATTATTATTATTATTATTATTATTATTATTGTTATTTCTTTTTTTTTAAACTCAGTAATATACTGGATAAGATTTAATTATGTACGGGGGAATCCAAGCTCACAGAGGACTATGGGTACTACTCGGACAGCCTCCACATCCCACAGTCTCTTTATTTCGGACCCAAGCTCTGCATACTTCCGCTTTTTTTTCGCCATTACTTGTAGGTGGTTGTTGGTATTCGGAACTGCAATGTCCACCAACGTTACTGCCCTCCTCTCATTGTCATAAAGCAGAATATCGGGTCGGTTGTGATGGATTGTCGGTTGATGAAAAAAATGTAAGTGAGCACAGTCCGGTCGTAGTACATCTCTAACTATTGGACTCCAGAACAGATTGAGGGTCATATTTGTAGTATGGCACATTTTCCTCAATCAAACCAGTCTTGAGGGCAAGTTTCCCATGTATTATCTGTGCCAATTGATTATGCCGGAGGAGGTAGTCAGACTGCGCCAACATTTCACATGAACTTATTGTATGCTGGATGGTTTCAGACTTCTGGGGACACAGTCTACATCTATCATCCAGCATTCCAGGCACATTAATTATGTATTTGTCATAATTCCTGGTGCGGACCACTTGGTGTTATAGCTGTCATTAGACCCTCCGTCTCGGCAAACAGATCACCACAGCTGAGCCAGGCGTTCGACGCATGTTTGTCGACAAATGATAGACTCATTATTGTTATTATTATTATTACTATTATTATTATTATTATTATTATTATTGATTATTATTATTATTATTATTATATTATTATTATTATTATTATTATTATTATTATTATTATTATTAGCTTCAGGCCATAGCTATGTTTGCAAGCTTTTTTGCTTGCAAATCTACCATCAGCTTAGTCGAGTAGGTACTCGATAGTACTGAGGTAGGTACTCGTTACCGGTGATCTACGCCTATATAGAAATTCATTTTCTCTGTTTAACATTTTAGTGAAAGTAGGATAATTACATTAAAACATTGCACATTAAATAAAAAATTGTGCATGAATACAGTTGGTAATTGGGTCAGTTAAAACTGCTGATTCTTAAATTACTTTTTTCTTTTTTACAACCCCATTAGTTTGGTCTTTCGGCCATTCTCTTTGGATTACTGCATGGCAGTCATTGTATTTAGTCTAGACAATGTGGGCAAGTGTTTTATATCGGAAGAGTGAGTAAATTATATTGTTTTGGTAATTAATTTATGATAGGTTCAGAACTGGTTGAAACCAGTCGCATATTGTGTAATCAATGATTGATTATTTATAAAATAGTGATTGGAGGTAATTGGTTATGACATTATTATTATTATTCACACACTCCTAGCCACCGTACGTAGCGCATAGCGCCAAAACCGGTGCCTATGGTTACTTGGCCTTGCCTACATAGTAGGCAAGTTACCGTCCTGCCACGGGAAGGCGGACTACTTATCCGTCCTTCGTTCTTCCGCTACTTCTCGAGCAAACTCAACTAAGTCTTCAAAATTTTGGGCACTTTTCATTAGTCATGACAATTTCCTGGCCAGTTCTCTCCCCTTTTTCTCAGCTTGAATTCCATTTGGATTCTAGGTAGCCTCATCGAGGAGCGGACACCGGAAGAGAACTGGTGCACCGCACTCACAATTCGGGGAATCTTTCAACCCCAGCTCATGGAGCTTTGAGTTGAACTCCCCATGGCCTGTAAAGTATTTTGTTAGGTTTGGATAGCTCCAGCCACCAGATCGATAATCTGTGATGCAAATTCGAGAAGAACTCATATGTAGATCTCCCTTTATCTGCTTCATCCCCACGTTTTTGCCATTTCCCAATCTCATACTCTCGGATCTTGTTCTTTATTATGGAAGAAAGCTTCTGCTGGGCAGCTCCTCACCATCAAGGACAACTGTTTCCCCTTCCTTGTTCTTGTGAGTTAGGGCCTACAAGGAGATCTAGCGGCAATACACCAGCGATCACTGGTAAGCAGAACCTAGAAGCAACGTAGGCCGTAGTTACATAGCACAAAATAGCTTTTTGCATTCGCATAGAGTACCGCTGTACTATTCCATGTCAAGATTGGTTAAAGTGGGGAGTGAAGTTAGCGTCCGAGATTGTTCTCACGTGCCCCTTGGATATCCTACTAAACGAACAACATCAGTCCCAGAGTAGCCTATTTGTGTACTGGGCCGCGCGACGTAGAATGGCTAAATAGCCGAAGTCATCAGATTTTTTTTTTTGTCTTTTGCGTTTATGTGCTCCCTCGGTGTACCGTTACTATTTCATCAGTATGAACAAACAAAACCCAATAAAACTGTTGTGTTTGAAAAAGAAAGATAAAACAAGTGGAAGCGGTTACGCAATTGAGATAAGAAAGTCCCTCGTAATTATTTCATGTTTATCGGTCCTCTTTATAATTTTCTCCTTTTTTTTTAATATATAGAAAATATGTACTAGATGTAAGCATTAGTTTGTATACTTGTTTCTTCAGTTAAGCCTTTGTTTTGTAAAAAGATATATGCTATTTTCAGGATTTAAAATATATTTTACATTTCTAGATACTACAAAAGATGGTATTGCATTTGAATCAGATTTTCTATATTAGTTTTCACCAGAAATACTTGTTGATGGTGAAATAATCTATGTTATGAAAAAAATAGAAAAAAAAAATCATTCAGTTAAAAGTACACTTACGATTGTAAATTCCAAAGGTGTAAGCTAGATGGAATATCAATTCTAAACTTCTTGGAAATTTTTTGTGTTTAGGTTTTGCTTTTCGTCATCCCTTTCACAAAAAACATATGTTCTGCACTAAGGGACCTCAGATTGCACATTTTTTGTTTAGAAATGTTTTAGAAATTGGTCACAAAGTTTTGATCAAAATCGATCAACCGGAAGTAGTAACACTTTACTAAATGGATTTTTTTTTTCAGTTTTTTGCGATTTTCATTAAACTTGGTTTTTCATTTAAGCGGTTTTTTTGGAGGGGTGAGATTATATTTTCCTCTAAAGTCTAAAATATTATATATGTAAAATACATAATATTAATTACAATGAAATGTGATGCCAGAATTCCGAGTTTGAAGAAAATCGATTCCACCGGAAATGCAACTACTGAACAGTTTTTTCATTTTTGCGACCTTCACCTAATGGCGGTCTCTACAGACCAGCGAATTTCATGAAACTTGTTATATTAACCATACATATAAAGGGATCTATCACTTTTGTTTGAATTACTTTTCCGAGTAAATGTATTCAAGGGTGGTTTGGAGGAAGAGTAAAGTTGTGCTTGCCTCACAAAAGTAGTTTTTATAAAGTTTAGAGTGTCCCATTCCTGTGTCTTGAAGACTAAACATCTGCAAGAATTATATTTTAGAACAGATTTTGCAATCCCCCCCCCCCATGGCGCAATAGCCCATGAAGGGCCAAGGCTTGCCAGACCGCGATTTGAATTGGGGCACGTGTAGTAAGCACGCCGCAGTTCCCACGCCGTTTAGTTCCGGCCTTCGCTACCTTTTGCAATTATAACTTTGTAAATTGCCGAAAGAGAATTTGAGTGTTTCAATCCAGATTTTGTTTGTTACTAATTCTCGCTACTGATTTTTGACTAAATTGGACTCTCTTAAAGCAGGTATGGGTCAGTTTTACTTGAAATATATTCCCGAGAAAAATAATTTATCACTTGGTGGAACGTATCGATTGGAGTTTCGAAGTTCCGAACAAATTTTCGAGGAAATGCGCTCGCTTTAAAAATTAAGTGTATACACATGAAAATAAATTAATCATAACATATAATATGCAAAATTTCATTTATTAATCTATTTTTAAATATTTTCTATTTAAAATTCAATACTGTGTACAAGCTTTTGCGTTTATGTACTTGTTCCGGACATTTATGGTCGGCCTGCAATGTTCTTGTTTAGTTTGTAGCATTTGAAGAATGTGTATATTAAAAAAAAAATCCTATGATATTCATTTCGTGATCTGATTGCATCAGGTGACTTTTCACCTTATGTCTTGAATTAATAATTGATGTGTGCACCATAACACATCGCAACAATAGGAAAGTGCATAGATAACAACAAAAATATAATCCAATTGTATTAATCATATCGTCGGAAACTCCTAAATCGCCTAGGATTATGACGATATTTGATATTAGTTGTAATAGTTCATTTTTATATAAATTTATTACAGAAGGTAGAATATTATTTCAAGTTTTTAAGCAAGTTTATAATATAAAGAAATAAGTTAAAATGATATGAAGATAATAACTATATCTGTTATACTTTTCTGAGTATATAAAAAATTAAATTAAATCTGTTTTGTTTTGATAATTTACAAGTAATTAGATGGTTGAAAACATAACATTAGGTTAGGTTAAACCAAAACGTAACCTCTCTTTATGTTGCTGATGTACTTATTTGTTTCATAAGAAGATTGTACTTATTTGGGAAATACATACATGCATTTCTTTTGTTTTTCTGATGGATTGATCTCTTTCTTATTCTGTTTAAAATTTAATATCAACAATTCTAAACTGTTTCAGACAAAGAACCAAAAGCGAAAAAAAGACGGAAAAATGGTGCTGTACAGTCTTCTCAAACTCCGTTGGCCATCCTTAATGAACTTAGATCTGGACTTGTATATAAAATTGTTTCATCTGATGGCCCCCCTCACTCACCAAATTTTTTAGCTTCTGTCGAGGTAAGAATCAAAAGTAATACTTTTAAACAAGCAAAAAATTAGTTGGCTGGGGCCAAAGAAGAAACTTTTTATTTTTAAAATTTTATTCGATGTTTCGGACACCTTTGGTGTCCTTCCTCAGGAACTACATAAAAAGTATAAAAATACAAAAAATTGTATGATAAAAATTAAAAAATTTCACGATTTAACAATATTAAAAAGATATACCTGTTAAGGACGAATGGAGAGTTAAATGTTGGAGGAGGTTATCGTTTGATTATTGAGTAAGTTGCTTGCAAAGAAAACAGAGAAGGGAAAATATACAAGTTGGAAAGTATGAGGAGTGGTAGAAGTGAAAAACAAATCACTTAGTAATTATAACAGAAATAAATGATTATAAATAAACTAGAAAACGAGTGGAAAGTGTACAAAGTTGGTGTGTGTAATTTAATGGG